>BEHA01050036.1:282482-299579 GCA_002897215.1 Eschscholzia californica subsp. californica | reverse complement strand
GCACGAATTTCGTCTCCTCGAGAACTTCCATATCCCTTTTAAGGTATAAAATCACATTATTTGCTTGATAATTGACAAATTATTCACTATTATAGTAATCTACGAAAAACTACGAAAAAATTAGGTTTTTACAAGTGAGCTAGTTGTTAATTTGTTAACGTACACAATGACGACGTCTAGACTTTATTTCGTGCACTACTCACAACGAAAAATCATGAACAATGAAAAGATTAATATAGTAGAAGACAACCTATAGAATGAAGTTAGGAAAGAATAGAATAAAAAAGACTCTCTACACTCAACATTTTACTTGTAGAGATGATGAAAGAGTTGATTTGTGTAAATATTGTTCTTAATAATTTTAGACTAATCACAACTCCTAACTAAAAATTTAACTAATTTTTGAAAAATATTAGAAGAAAAATGTTCAAATATTTTAACCGTATATACATTTTACGGCTGCACAAAAGACCTAGGATGGCATGAGATGTTCGGTACATACGTAGTTAATCCTCGCGACCCTTGAATAACTTATCGTACAAGAAAAAGAACATGAGACTTGGCTGTTTGAAACATCTCATCGAACCGTATAAGGATGGTTTACTTGACAAGGTATTGTCCATATACAATCAAATATCGAATTGTTTTCCGTGAAGACATGTACATACATATATATGTTTAAGCAACTTGTAAGGAAGCACAAACTTATTCGAAAATGAGCAGAGAGAGTTAGTTAAAGATGTAAGGATATATGCTACAAAAAGTTCTTTTGCGATCTAAAAGACGAAAGTAATCTTGATTTACTCATCTATATGTCTTAGAGGAAATATTTGTCACCTTGTTTGGACTTTAATACTCATTTAGTAGTCCTAAATTATTGATAAACTATGAAGTTGGTATTTTGGACTCCAAATTTCATTTGTGGATTTCAAATTTTACAAAGCAACTTCATAATTCTCTCTCTTCATAAAAAAAAACTTCATAATTCTCTTCTCAAATATATAATTTTACAAATATAAATTTGACGATAATCTTGATTTAAAAATGTCCGCGGCAGAAGTTATGTTTGTTCATGAGTTTGTTGGATATGTTTTGGGCCAAATTTTTTTCCTCCTAAAATTGTTGGTAAAAACATTATTTAAATATACAAGAAACCTAAATTCTTCCAAAGAAAAAGACAATTGGGGCATTGAAAAGAATAAAGTACATTCTTGTATATGAGTTGTTGCACTCTAAACTTTATGTCAATGTTCTTCCTTTTATGTCCATAAAACTATTGACAATTTTTTTAGGTTGCTTTTGTGAAAGGAATATTTTTGAATAGTCGCACGAAATCAATTTCGTGTGAGCAGCGAATTTTTTATTACAAAACTTTAACAAATTTATGAAGGAAAATTATGTATTGGCAAACATGCTATTATATACAAACCTCTCGTACAAGAGGTCACTCTGCGGGGCAGTCGGCGGGTTGAGCCTGCACTAACTTTCTGACGACTATCTCCTGTGAGAGAATTGCATGTGCAAACATACTACCGGTCTAACAAACTACACACTCCATTGATAAATGTGGATTTGTTAGGTTAGTAAGCATGAAAAATAATAAACATGAAAAATAATATGAGAGACTACAAAGTAGACCTACTCCATTAAGAATCAAATGCCCATCAAGAAAGTAAAATAGTCCATCAAGAGAGAGATGAAATAAAGATCGCTAAATTTTGTTTATTTTCGGAGTACGCTTTGACATTTTGTTTGAGTTTGGAGTAGGCTTTAAGGCATTGCTCCAATTACTTATTTATATTTCGTGTCTTATCCCTCTTGATATTTGATAAATATTCTAACATTCTATATTCTAGTTTATTTTTAATCTCCTTTTTAATCTTGTGTGAACAGGAAGACTGGGTACTATGTAGAGTCTTTAACAAGGGCAAAGAGAAAGAGCTCAACATGAACAATCTTGACACAGACCAAAATGACTACCACCTTAATACCACAATGGATGATTTAAAGATTTCATCTTCTTCTATTTACGATCAAACAATGGCAAGCCATGGTTATCAACAACTTGATACTTCATTTGCACAAAACCCACAATTCTATTATCAAGATGATGATCACATCAATAATCCATCAAATATAATTGGCTTCCAAGACTTGCAAAATTTCAAACCTAAGTTTTTGGAGCTTCCAAGAGAGATTATTCTGTACCCATCAATCAATAATGAGATGATTTCAGAAAATGAAGGTATGATGTTTTAATGGGTATCAACAATTAGTAGTCCTGAGTTGGGGTTTATGTTCATTTTTAAATTCCAAATTTCGACGATTACATTAATATTGTTGTGAATACAATAGTTTATAAATTAAGAATTTTGAGGAATATGTAGCATGTTTGTACTAGTTGTCATTTTGTAAATATTCACATGGTATTATGTGCATATGTTTACCTATATGTATAGGCATATGTTTAATTGATATGTATATACTATATAGTTTTGGAATCCTAAATGTACCTATATTCGAATCATTTCATATAAACATTTAAAACATATCAAAGGAAATATATACTTCAACAACTACTATTAAGGTTAACTTATAACTTATAAGCATTGCAAATCTATTCAAAGATGTCAAACATGTTAAATATAGATGCCCTAAATACTACAAGTCTTGTATCCATTACTCTCTTCGAAATCTTCCACAGATCTATGAATCCTGCATAAAAAATGTACAATATGTAAGTATGGAAGTACAAGTATAAAAACCACATAGAATTGTATCATCATGGGTAGGGAAAGAACGGCACGAAGTACATCCTATACCAAAAAAGCATGCCAACGACAATTGGGCAAGTTTTCTTTTATCTTTTAACATGTGTATTTATATTTACTATCATACGGCAACATAACAAGTTTAAGTAGCCTTAAGTTTTGTTTATCACCTAATAACCTCTTGATATAGCTAGTGTTTCTTTTGAGACCACAAGCACTAAGAATTCAAAGAAGGTATTAGACCTTGAAACATGAGCAAACGACAGAAGCATCAAAGGTTGTGTTCCATACCATAGAAATGTATTACATTTCCATGAGTTCCACGTAAGTGATAGGGAGGCAATGAAGCAAAGTGTAGTCCATGGAATTATTTAAAAATCATATTTTTGGTTGAGATTTTGAGTTAATAGGCCCATAATTCTAATGGAAATAATGTTGCAATCAAACAATAGAACCTAGCCTATTTCTTTAGAACCAACCCGTTTCCACTGAATTGAAGGCTATCAAACACAACCTTAAGAGAAACAACTCTGAATTGTAAAGTAATTAGGCCTTGAAAGTTTACAAGTACGTCAACAAAGTTTACAAGAAAAATGGCACTAACAAGTCAACAAACCTTGGCCGGAGTGGTTACCAAGTTGATTTCCACCTTCTAGGTCTCAAGTTCGAGACACGGATACATCATACCTCTCCAAAAATATAGAAACACACAGTCTATTGTAATGAAATAATGATAATTATTGAACTTACAACGATCATCTTCAAAAAGCTAAAAAGTTCGGACCATCGATCAATGTGAGTTTGCTGGTTGTGGTGGACCTTGAACGACCTACATTAATATCAAAGTTTAAAAAATGAAATTAGTAGTTAATACATAAAGTTAATGAACGGTGTTTACTAGTTTCGTAATGAAAAACTAAGCCGAAAAACCCATACCCTTTGATTATTGTTACCCGCATAAACTTCATTTTCTAGTCGTGCCAACCTTTCTAATACGTTATCGAGTTGAGCTTGTAATGCCCGAACTTGTTGCTTTAGTTCATCAATCTCTAATCTAATCCTAGTTTTTTCCATCTCTTTGGTCCACGACCGTTTTGGCTTCAACATACCATAACAACGTGCTCGACCGACTCGATGAGGTCTCATAACTCAAGAGAGAATTTCAGTTTAACCTGAAAATTCAAACATTTATTATAGACATCAGTCTGTGAAGGAAAAAAGAGAAAACCCTAAAAACTTGGATACTTAGGAGGGCAAAATCTAAATGTTGCTTTTCTTCATTAAGCAATTAGGGTTTGTAATGAATCCAAATATAACACACCAACAAACAAAACCATATAGATATCAAGTTATGTAATTGAAGAAATCAAACATAAGATTGATATAAATTAAAGGTGGCATCGATGATCTTTGATTGAGTTTATCACAATATATATATTCTTCGTTCTCTTATCAGGATTCAGGATTCGGAAAGGCAAAAAAGAAAGAAACTGAACTAGTTACATTTTAGGGTTTCAAAATCTGCAACAACAAGAAACACCATCTAAAGCTATTACTAACCTGTTGAGATGAAACTGAGAAACAAGAAGACTAACCCTTTTCTTGGTTCGACTGGGAAGAGAAGAGAAGAGAGAGAGAGATGATTTGAGAGAGCGCGAAATGGAAGACTGGGTCGCTAGGGCACATTAAGTTTGAGTAAATTCTCAATTTAATCCCATACTTTGTGACTAATTTCATATTTAGCTCCTTTATTTTCGTAAATTCAACTTTCATCCCTCTCATAGTCATAATTAGGGGTGTATTCGAGTCGAGCCGAGCCGAGCCGAGTAGTAAGATGTTCAAGCTCGGTTCGTGTATTTGACTGTCGAGCTCGAGCTCGTTCGAGTAATTGTCCACTTGTTCAAGCTCGGCTCGTTTAAGTTTGAAAGAGCTCGAGCTCGCATTCTTTCAAGCTCGTTTATCAAAATACTTCAAATTAAAACTTCCTAAATTATCAAAATACTTCAATGATCATTTGTCACATACAATAATAATGATTATTGATTCATATTCTGGTAATTTTTTATTGGTTGATATTTCATGTACAAATTTGAATACTAATAAGTAATGAGAAAATGACTATTTGGGTTCAAAATATTATCATAATAACTATAAAAGCAATTAACTTTTCCTATTAACTTGAACTTACCAAAATGTTTGAAGTAATTATATATAAAGTTTAAAATATTATGGGTAATTATCAATGAGGTCATTTTGTATTTAAAATTTTCCTAAATTACCCCTGGATAAAACATATCTCTTTTTTCTTTTTCCTCTCTAAAATCAACCGATTCTCTCTCGTTTTCTCTCTCTAAACTCAGTCGTCTTATTCTTCTTCTTTATCATTTTCCTCTCATGTTCATTGCTCTAAACTCAGCCGATCTATCACCCTTTCATCATCACTAGTTCATCATCTTTGAGCATTACCATCAGCAATAGATTTGGATTTTAGCTGGTTCAGTTCATCAACCATTTAACTCATTTATTGTTTGAAATCGGGCTATACCACCATCACCAGCCGATTATTTTATTGATTTCGTTTGAGTGGCCAAGAGTTTTAGAGTTCTTATAACACTGTTGAAAGTGTAATTCATTGGGCAGTTGATGCCAAATCCATGGAGGCTCAAGTTGTGTTCAAGATGGGTTTTGGGTTGATGTTATTATAAGGAATGACCTTTTAATTGGACAGCGGACGCCAAATCCATGAAGTTGTGTTGAAGATGGATTTTGGTGCTGATGTTACTATAACTAATATGACTTTTAAATATATATATATGGGAAGTTTGGTGATACTAATATAGCACATGAGTTGTTTGATGAAATGTGTGAAAGTCACATGTTATGTGTTGTTTTAGGTGAAAACTGCTGATAACTAAAAGCCAAATCCCACTGCAAGACGATAGTGGAGCTAAGTGTATGCAGATGAGATTTTGAAAGAAAGGTTTTTCTTGAATATGATTGACACACCTCTTTGGCCTTTGAAGGTTGTCACCAACTTGCAGGAGGCAGTCTGGGATGTTGATATTGTTGTGAATGGCTTACCTTTAACCGAAACACGTGAAGTTTTTGGGGAGGTCAGTAAGTATTGGAAGGAGAGAATTGTGCCTCCTATCATCATCTCTTTGGTGAAGGGTATTGAAGCTGCCCTTGAGCCAGTGCTCCGTATAATAACTCCCACACATATGATCAGTAGAGCAAGTAAAGTTTTCCCTTTCTTGATGTCTAGTTAATTTTTCATTTTATGATGGTTTTATGGCCTGGTTTTTCTTTTTATAGGATGACCATCTGTTAGCTTTTATCTTCCTTCTTATGAAGTAATGCTTGTTAGTTATTTGGTTTTGTTTAATTGTAAACAAGAGGTTCTATATTCAGAGAGATTAAAGAGTTTGCAAGACAGTTGCCAGCTGAGGGAGTTGTAAATTTGGGATGAGTTTGTGTTGATAGTAGCAACCATGAATCATGATAATAGATTTGAGAATGAAAATGATGGTGAAGTTGATGGGCATGGACTCAAGTGCACTGTGAAGTGGATGAGAATTCAGCACACTGGAAGGTGTGAAATTCTCGTGGAGTACTAGATTAATTTGGAAGGTTCTTAGGAGTAGCAGAGACAGTTTGGGATTTGGGGCAGAAACTCAACAATCTCATCAGCACCTGGCCGACCAGCTGAATCCCTCCTTAGGCAGCTTCCTCCTACTCTGGTTATCTGAGAGCAACTTCTAGAGAATACCTAGCTGGATTAAGTGCCACTTCGTCAGTGAGAATCTTGACTTTGGTCTTGTTCAAACTAATCACCTTCGCTCCACTAATCAATTGACGAAAATGTTTCACCAAGCCACTTGGTCTAGAGCAATTTCATCACTTACTGTCCAACTTGGCCTTCACTAATATTTATATGCAAATAAATCAAATCCTGCCAGTAACCATATCATGTGTTACATTTAAGTTACCAATTTCTTTTGAATATAGTAGTTTGTGTTGGACAATTGAGCTACTCGGTGGCTATGGGCCAAGTCACTCTATACCCATGCAGTTCAATGGAATTCCTTCTTCCCCTCAAACTACTTTATAGTGTAACTGTCCAGACAACATTTTTTTTTACAACCCATCTACTGCCTCAACTTCAAAGCATCTTCATCTTCTCTAATCTTAAACTCATACAAGATTTTGAGCTGAAGCTAAACAAATTATCTCCGAGGCGCAGAAATGTCTTCTAAAGTCGAAATTCCATCCCAATTCCGTTTCTTTGCAAATTGAGTTTGCAAGATATGCAACTCAATATTTTATTCTGCAAAACTTGCAAATCATGTTTGCAATCCATATTTTGCAAACACATGTCTGCATAACCGATTGTTGCAAACACATGTTTGCAGATCAGATTGTTGCAAACACGTTTGCAGAACAGATTGTTGCAAACACGTTTGCAGAACAGATTGTTGCAAACACGTTTGCATATCAGATTGTTGCAACCACGTTTGCATATCAGATTGTTGCAACCACGTTTGCATAACAGATTGTTGCAACCACGTTTGCATAACAGATTGTTGCAAACACGTTTGCAGAAAAACGTAAAGGAAAAAAACGCCGTTTTTTTTCTGGGTTTTTTTTTTGAGAAAAAAATATTGAAAGTGGATCTTGTTAGAAAGCTAATGAAAAGTCATTTCTAAATATATAATTTTTATAGAAATCCGACATCTCAAACAAAAGTTATATCGATTTAAAATAAAAAAATAAATAAAGGAATTTAGTTACACAAAATGACAAAAAAGGGTACTTTAGTATTTGCACACTTTTTGACCTGAATAATAATTTTCAAATGTTTTGTGCTTTTCTACTCATTTTCAATATTATTTTGACCTTTCTAGAAATTACCCCATAAGTAATTATGTACCACAATATTATAAGAATATGTTAAACGAGTTGTTCACGAGTAGCTCGTGATACATTAAAGAATAATCAAGCTCAGCTCGTTTACATAAATGAGCATGATTTTGGGCTCGTTAAGCTCGTGCTCGTTAATATTCGAGTCGAGCACGAGCAATAGTCGAGCCGAGTTCGAGCAGCTCGTTAAGAGCTCGGCTCGTGTACACCCCTAGTCATAATCCTTGGGGGTTTTCCAACCTCAGGCTAGAAGAGTATCTTTTTCTCCACAAATTGCCCTTATGATTTAGTTTTTTTTTCTTTTACATTCTTTGTAATAGTCCCACATTGCTCGCAAGAGTGTCCAGAAACTGGGTTATAGGTGTATGCTCAAACTTAGTAAGTACTGAAGCTTTTTGGGTAGGTCGTGGTGCCTTCGCCAAGAACAAAATCTCATACCTATGTGAGGTGGTCAAAGCGGGGACAATATTTGCAACAAGCTAAGACTTGGGGTCTTACATTCTTCTTCTCTCAAACTGTACTGTTTTTTTTTGAAGGGTTTGTTATTTCTTCAAGTCATAATTGAAATATAACTCAATGTCTTAATTATCTCACATCGAATTTCATTATGTTTGTTTTTATGCACATATCTTATTCATTTATCTGAGTGATTTGGATTGATTTTTTTTTATTTCAGGTTTACTTAATTTAGACGATATATTAGCGTCCGTGAACGAGAAAAAAAAAAAAAATCTGTCACTTATCTTAGTTTTTTGTTAGAAGCACCCTCTAAGTTTTTCATGTTTGTTTTTGTTAGTTGTCCCTTCTCATTTTTGTGTTTTTCTTTTTCTTCTTCCTACTGGGTAGGGGTGGTTTCTGTACTCCTTTTTACTGACATGAAGAAGTTTTACATAATTTAACAAGGCTTATGATATTGGTGAATAAAAAAATAAGTTGCTCCAATTTCGATCTTTAAAAAGATCACTAGCATCACCCGTAAACCGTTACACTTCAAGTAAATATAACAGCACAAGCAAAATGCCGAACTATCTTTCCTTTACTGATTCTCGAAGAAATTCTAGAAGTTCTAAACTTTAGTATAGGAAACAAAGTGGAGATCGATGTTCAGAACCTGAAAACCCCCATAAGAAGAGGAATTGGTACCAATTTGATCATGACATTACAACCCTTATCCATTATCGAACCCTTATTAACAAAAAATATTTTTTGTAAGAAGTTCTCTTAAAAAAATTTCACCATCTACGAGAATCACTAGTTAACCTCCGGTTCTGTAGTTTCACTGTCCAAACTAACATTAGTTGCAGATTCAGGCGTCTGCTTCAAATCCCCCTCTGAATTGATACAAGCGACTACTAACTACTTTCTCAATCAGTCTTTACACTGCTATCAGCATCATCTGTGTTATGCTGAACACTAACTTCTGCATTATTAAGATCACCTTCTTGTTTATCGGCTCCCTTTGCAGTTTGCTCATCCACCCTTGGTAGTTCGGACACTACATTGGGAACACTTGGAACTGCAACAGTATCCCCGTGAAGAACATCACAACCTGAATCATCTGCAACTGATTTAGCACCTGCATCGATCTTCATTTCATCTGAGGCAATTGGATTGGGCAGGGAATCACCATTTTCTACGAAACTGTTAACCGCGGCAGAAAGTGCTTGGACGGGGAAGCTGTTTGGGTTTTCTCGATCTGCAATCTCGAAACTCTCAACTTGGGTTGGGGCTTCATAATTACTACCTTGTTCATTGTCATGAACTTCCTTATTTTCCTCTATAGGGGTCTGAGATGCACTTAATCCTGTGTTCTTCCTCGAATTCTGTTCTTCGTCGGTGTCGATTGGCTTTGCACTTAAATGATTATTATCCTGCAACTGATTAATAGTAGTTGTGCCAACGTTACCAAGTTCTTCAAATTCAACAGGTTTGGCAGATTCTTTGCTCAAGCTATCAGTTTGATAAACAGCAGATTCTGACATCTCAAGATCACGAGACAACGCTTTTGTTTGTGTTTGTTCCTGTAATTTTTTTTTGTGATCTGAACTCTTCTAGGAGCTTTTGAATCTTATTATGTTATGTTTGGAGGTTCCCATAACGAAGTTGTAGATTATGCTCAAGCTCTTTCTGCTTCTTAATTTCGTCCGATAAACTGCTAATCCTGTATGACGCGACAAATTGCTCTTGCTTTTGTAAAGCTCGGAAGCATTTCAGTTCCGTAGCAGCCGGATCCATTTGCTTGAAAGTCGCTTCTATCTGTGACCACAGTTTTCCACCTCGTTTCTGTTCATTAAAGTATACAACTGTTAAACTCAATAAATAACTAGCTTTAAGACAGTTTATCCTGTAGAGGGAAAAATCTAAAAATCTAAAAGTTTTTTGGTTTAAGAAAGAAACAGAAGATCATAAGTCATAACATTAGCATGCTAAGATCAGGCTAAGGCTCACGAAAGCCAAAGGAGGTAAGCCTGATGAAAACCAACCAATCCTATAGATGAAACAAGCAAGACATCTAAATCATCTTATAAGAGAACCAAATCAAACACTTTAGTTAGAAACCCCAATTTCAATCTTTTTTAAATGCTGAGGAAAAACATAAAGATTTGAGAAAAAATGGAAACTGATTTTGTACACTAAGTAGTGGAAGTGTGGAACTACTGCGGCAAAGTGATTTGAGAATGAGATTTCTCACTTTACCTGATAACCCTGTGTTAGAACCTTTATTTTCTGCTCCAGGCGTTGTGCCTTCTTAGCTTCATCATCCATCCTCCTCTTAACATTCTCGAATTCATTTTGGAAGGCCGCAAATTTCTCCATGTTTCCAGCAACACTCGAAAGACCATGAGCATTACGAGTGGGGAGGTACATGAGATCGTCTTGGCATGCATCATGTGCTTTGATAAATTCATCAAGGGGTTCATTCTCGTGACCCATTGCCACGCGAAGAAATTGAACTTCATCCTTCACGAATAAATCAGCCTGCATAAAAGGAATGACTGTGGTCATAATTCTACACACTCAAGACATGAATAATAAGCCAACACAGACAGAAGAGTTTATCGAAAGATTATTTGTTTTGACTAAAACAAAAAAGAAAGAGTAGAAAGGCAATTCTTTTTACAAAATAATATTTGCACTATTTTCTTTAAGAGTATTATCAAAGAGTATGAACTAAAAAATAATATTTGCTTCAATTATTAGTTAAATAGTATTCGTATTTACAAATCTAGATTAGATGCATAAGATGCAAAATGAATAAGCCTTCTGCTTCACATGATACGATTAAATTGAAAACAATTTATTTCTCCATTTTGTATCAAAACAAGTGCTGTCTACCATGGTATGACTTACTATTCACATTATGATTCGACAATAAATGGCAATTTTCTGCTTATTTGCGGTTTACTACTACTATTCAAATGGGGGAACATATCAGGGGTAACTTATGTATTTTTCAACAAAAGAGATCAGAGGGTAATTTTCAAATATCAATTTAAAGCATACATACATTAACGAAAAAATACTTCTTTCAGTTCATTTTCTTCAAAATCTTCTATCTGAGGGATGGCAACAATTGACTTTCCATTTGGTGCATGTTTTCCCCCTTTCTTTTCACCAAGTGGATATTTAGCATTATCATGTTCCAGTAAAGTTAGAAGCTCTTTACATATGAGTTCATCGGCCTGCTCAATTGCAGTAGGGGGGGCAAATGAACTCTTATCTTCATCAGATCTCATTAATGAACTCCTAATAAGCTCCAGTGAAGAAGCAGGAGGTCTAGGCAGCTCCCTCTGCAGCACTTTTGATCTCTTCCTAAGCAATGCCTGTTGTCTAGCTTCTTCCTCAGCCTTTTCTCTTGCAATCTTGTCTGACATGTCTTCTTCAATCTGATCCTCAGGTACTTCATCATCCTCTGGAAGTGGTCGTATAACTACTTGATACTCATTTTTAGGCTGTGGGAGAGTGGATAAGCTAGAACGCAAGTTTCTCCTTAACTCCGTCTGTCTACGGAGCATATCGTCATTAATATGAAGCTCATCACGAATAGGAGTTCCTTTAGGTGTCATACCCACAGAATACATATCACTTGATGGTGTCATGCCAATTCTAGGGGTTACCCCCATGGATCCAGGAGTTAATAAAGGATTTGCCATTGGATTTGGCGTCTGAATTTCCCTTTTCTTCGGTGTAACACCTGAATAATCTGATGGATGCAACTCTGGATTATCCCCACCCAATAATGGAGTTTGTGACTCTCGCATCCTCACATGATTTTCAGCTTCCATCATAATTGCATCAGCCTTCCCGCCAGGTGTTCTTTGTGGAGTTCTAAATGGTGTCATCCCCTGTCGTGGTGTCTGAGAGTAATTTCCCAGAAGAGCATGCGTAGCACCACTTCCTTCAGCAAATCCGTCACTTCCTAAATGAAGATCACTAGCATAACCCATCTTCGCAATGTCCTCCAATTCTTGATCTGATATCTGTGGTGCAGGAAGCATCAGCTTTGATCTCTTCCTGACTGTCTCATGATCATTTAGCTTGTTGGCTTGCACCACTGATGATGGGGCATCCTGCCTCTCTGCAATTTTATTTCTCCCTACATCCTGCTTTCTCAGTTGTGCTTCAACATCAGCCCTCCTTTTCCCTTCAAGTTTTTCAATGGTGGTCGGGAAGTTAGGTTGTTCAACTGGTCTGTCCTCATTAGAAACATCATAGAACCCTGGTGGAGGATTCTTCTCGAAGGGAATCTCGGCATTATAATCTATCCCCTTTCTTTTCTTTCTACGGTGTCTATTATCAATTCCAGCTGCCTTCAACTCTCTCCTTTTCTGCAAAGAAGCAAGCCTCCTGGCTTCTTCGAGTTGTTCCTCCCTAGCTTTTCTTTTTGCTTTTTTACCCTTCGTGTTGGCTAACCTAGCACGTGCTTCAGAGAGCATTTCCTTTTCATCCTCGTCCATGTCAACAGGGTCAGGACGGGCAGGCTTGGATTCGGGATTTGGATCAATCTCACCAGGGCGCAACTTCCTCGGATCATCATTGGGCTCGTAATTCTCATCCTTGACACAGGCTGCATCGAGCAGTTTCTCATAACGTTCAAGACACTGCGAAGGCGTTCTTCCTACAATAGGGGCAATTGTTCTCCATTGTGTTGGCATAAGTTTAGCAAGATGAAGCAGCTTCTCATCTTCTTCTCTAGTCCACTCAGTCTGAAACAAATGAAGGGGTTTAGTATCATAGTCTAATTTCTGATAATGAAACATATTAGAAAATAAAATGCACATTGAAAACCAAAGGACTATCACTTTGAAAGCAGAACGATTGTACAGAAACCATAAAACAATTGATACAACATAGCCACGTATGGTTCGCAAGTACCATAAGTTATGACAACAATGTAACAAATACCAAAAACAGCTCTTGGTTGGATCATACTCAGACGTACACAATCCTAAAAAATAATCCTAAATCTGCAATTAAATATTCGTTATCTATTAAATTTGCAATGAAATAACACCTAAAACTAGAAAACAAAACCAGGTTTCAAGCATATTCAGTGCAACTAGTCTCAATATCTATTTGTTTTTCTTTCTGCATGACAGAGTAGAGATCCTCTAATTAGTTTGCATCTCCAACTCAAAGCTCCTCTATCCTCTTAAATGGATACTTAATTTCTAATATGTTGCTAAAAATTATAGGAGTTTGTCTAGTTTCGAAATTTGATGACTAAAACTACATAAATCCTCAAGATGACATTCTAGAAACTGAGCATCTGCTCGAAAATCCCTACCCAACCACCGATTGTTGAGATTTAAAAAAAGAGTTGCATTCGAGACGTTTTTTTCCGCAGAACCCAATTCTTCCTATGTGGTACTAAACTTTCCAAGATTTGAGCGCGCTCTTAGAAGTAATCATAACAAACCCAGATTTTAAATTGCATCCTAGTGTTGGGGAATCGGGGTCAAGAACCAAATTAGCCTACCCAAACAACAAAATTCCTCAAAGGCGTAGTCGAAAACGCCTTGTCGCCTTCCTAGAAGTTGAAAAATAAAAGAGAAATCATTCGCAATCATACTCACAGTGGTGGTTCTAAGAATTTCACTAGTTCTGGAAAACAAAGTACTATAAAACAATTGAAGATTGAAACAGTAAATAGATAACAAACCTTTTTAATGGATGGATCAAGCCATTCATACCACCTAGCTTTGCATTGCTTAGCTGATTTACGAACAAGAAGAGAAGAAATACGAGCCCATTGATTTTTTCCGTATTTCATTACTGTTGCTTTTAGAATTTCATCTTCAGTGTTCTTCCAAACTCCTCCTTTTATCATAATCCTCATCTTCTCTCCTTTCTTTCTTCTTCTTCTTCTTCTTCTTCTTTGAGTTTTAGAATTTCAGATGATTTCACAACAGAATTCCAAACACTTTTTCTTTGTAGCTACTTGTAATGGATAATGAATGATTGTTCGGTTGTCAATCTAGGGTTTTATCTCTAACTGGAGTTTCAGTATAATTAAGTTTGGCAATTCAAAATAAATAGTAAAATTTTGGGTTTCACTCCGACCCTTTCTCAAATTTGGATAGTTTCTTAGTTCGAGGAGTAAAGATAATTCTTCGTTAGTAAATCTAGGTTTTTTTTTTCCTAATCCTAAGGGTTTCCGGATTCCAGACTACAGAGTGAAAAATAGAAATTCTCTTCTTTCTTGATCAAAATCCTGTTTTATAATAGTAGGGGTCTTCATCAAAAAAAAAAATATTAGTAGGGGTAATTCTGTAATTTTCCATGTAATAAATAAATTTTTTTTTTTTTTTTAAGGGTAAGAACCTGTAAGGTTTTTTTTTAGTGTTTCGGGTGTTTGAAGGGAACAAGAGAACGACGAACGAAGGAACCCTAGCTAGCTCTTGAAAACTTTCAGACAAATTGATCAAAAAAGGAGCAGGTTCCTTCTTGGACGGATTACGAATCTTCTACTTGCTTCTGATTAAACTAAACTGCCTTCATCTATCCTTCAATTGACACTCAGTCTTGCCAATTAGTCAGGTTAGTATAATCTTCTTTTTTTTTTCTTCTGATAATGATATGTTATTGTTAGGGTTTTTCTGATTGATGTAATTTACTGCTTCCTTTATGAATTAGATTTACTAAAAATGGGTAATTCTTATTTGTTCAATGCGAAGTAGCTCCTTGAATTGCATTTTTGAGTTCGTCCATCCATGGATGAAGAATTTGAGATGTAAAGACTAGCATACCCATTTTCAAGATCAGATCAGAAATTGAAATTCTGAAATACCCATTTCTCAATTTTCTCTCCAATTTTCATATGCTTCTTCGATCTTCTAGCCGAAATTTATGAACATTTTTATCTCTAAATTCATATCCATTAATCTAATCTTATATCTTGGATTATTGATTTATCTTCAGCCCTTCAGGTAATGTCAACCCCTCAATTCTAGTTTTCTTCAATTGTCAACTTCATTTCTGTTCTAACATCTCTCTCTCTCTCTACTATTTGGCTTGTTAGTATCTAAATTTTTAATCTTCATCCATCGATCTGATTTACAAGTTAGTTGATTTACTATTGATTTTATTAATACCCATGTGCTTTTGATCTAAATACTTAAAATGCATGTTCAAATTGCTTGTTTTTGTGAGTTGTTTAAATCAATTGGAACAAATTGAATGCATTTGGGTGTCTTCTAATCAAAATGGGTATTGATCTTATTGACTTCTGAGTAGGCAATTGATCTATGAATTTTTCTTATTTTTACATGTTTGTGTTATGGTAGATTTAGTTAAATCACAGCTTACCCTTCATCAAGCATATATATATATATATATATACAGGCAATGCTATACTTTTGATATTCTTCACATTTTGTTTGTGAGGAGAAGAAGAAGAAGAAGAAGAAGTGAAGTGATGGGAAATATGAAATTATAAATAAAAGTGGGGGGTTTTAGTAAACGCATTATCAGAAGTGGGGGTAAAACGTAAGAGGGTAAAAAAGTAATATTGAAATTATCAAAGTTAAATCAAACAGAGTTGGGGGGTTTCAATAATTACTAATTAAAGTGGGGGGTTTCAGTAAAGGCATTATCAGAGTTGGGGGGTTTCAGTAATTCTCCCTATAGTCAATACTCATCCCAGTTTAATGGATCTTCGATATCTACTGTTTTTTCTTCTTCGACAAATTTTTCTTTATCAATTTGATTAAGTTCTTCATTTACCAAGTTTTTTTCATCATCTAATTTCTCATTGTCATCATCAATCAATGTATCATCATTAATCACATTCTCACCATCAATCACATTATCATCATCAACCACCACTTTATTTGGGTTATTAGTCTCCGGTCGTTTTCTATTCACGTACGAATTTATCCATAGATCCCTTTTGTGATTTAACCAAATCTTGATCTAATTTCTTTTTCTTTCTTTTTCAGGGCCGCATAAATACTTTCTTGGAGCCATAACAATCGAAACAAAAATTTGTGTGAGGCTGCCCTAAATCAAATAGATGTGCCAAAATACAAGTCCAAATTGAGAATCGAACTCCATCCAGAAAGGAGTAAAATTATTGTTCGAGTTATTGTGAGAGAGAGAGAGAGAGAGAGAGCTTGACTGAATAAACGATGATAGGAGTAGGGAAGATCAAACAGTATACCAACGTTCTCGACAAACCCATCAGCAAAGGCAAACAAGAGGTCCCCTCTCTCTCTCTCTCTCTCTCTTCTGATTTAAACCCTAGATCATTTCCAATTCTAACTCAAAAATTATCATATCAAGTTGAAAATTACTGGTTTCTTTTAAGAGATCTGACTTTATTGATTCAATTAGATCGTTTACTGATATTCAATTAATTCTCTCTTTAATTCAGTGAAGAATTAAATAATCCGTTGATTTTCTGTTTATAGGTTAGTTTGAGTGCATTTGCCTTCTTGTTTTCTGAGCTGGTACAATATAATCAAACTCAGGTGGATAACATTGCCGAGCTAGAACGAAGGTTTGTGAATTCAAAAATTTCTCATAAAATTTGCTAATTCCATGGTTTCCCATTTTCAAGTTCCTCACTTGTTAGGATAAATTTTACTAATTCCGGGTATATGATTCTAGTTTGGTTCACCCAACTTACCAATTTGATTATTATTAGGTTATTATGATTGTTTGATAGTTTGAGCTATACTTTTTCGGGTTGATTCTGGTTGTTTCGTTTCGATAAGTGGGGATCTTGTGAGTTTCTTAAATTTATATGGAATTAGGTTTTGAATTTGATGATAGTGGTTATACATTCCATGGTGATTATGCAGACTAGAGGATGCGGGTTATGCTGTTGGAGCAAGAGTTCTTGAACTTCTTTGCCATAGGGATAAGGTAATAAAACCCTTTTACGAGATTTTGATGTTGTATT
>BEHA01050036.1:269095-279263 GCA_002897215.1 Eschscholzia californica subsp. californica | reverse complement strand
GAGTGAAAAAAAAATTTTTTTTTTTTTTTTTTCTTAATGGTCGCCGGCCGGAAAATTTCCCGGCCGGCGACCTAATCGGAGAAGATAGAGGTGAGGTGGAGAGAGAGAAGTGAGGTGGAGAGAGAGAGAGGTGAGGTAGAGAAGCTATTTTGCTTTCCCCTACATAAAATTGTCAAACAAATTTGATCAATTTTTGACCAAGTCTTCACACCCCGGAAACTTTTTAGCTTTCCCCAAAGCGCTGGCCAAAAAAAAATATTAGTAGGGGTAATTCTGTAATTTTCCATGTAATAAATAAATTTTTTTTTTTTTTTTTTTAAGGGTAAGAACCTGTAAGGGTTTTTTTTAGTGTTTCGGGTGTTTGAAGGGAACAAGAGAACGACGAACGAAGGAACCCTAGCTAGCTCTTGAAAACTTTCAGACAAATTGATCAAAAAAGGAACAGGTTCCTTCTTGGACGGATTACGAATCTTCTACTTGCTTCTGATTAAACTAAACTGCCTTCATCTATCCTTCAATTGACACTCAGTCTTGCCAATTAGTCAGGTTAGTATAATCTTCTTTTTTTTTCTTCTGATAATGATATGTTATTGTTAGGGTTTTTCTGATTGATGTAATTTACTGCTTCCTTTATGAATTAGATTTACTAAAAATGGGTAATTCTTATTTGTTCAATGCGAAGTAGCTCCTTGAATTGCATTTTTGAGTTCGTCCATCCATGGATGAAGAATTTGAGATGTAAAGACTAGCATACCCATTTTCAAGATCAGATCAGAAATTGAAATTCTGAAATACCCATTTCTCAATTTTCTCTCCAATTTTCATATGCTTCTTGGATCTTCTCGCCGAAATTTATGAACATTTTTATCTCTAAATTCATATCCATTAATCTAATCTTATATCTCGGATTATTGATTTATCTTCAGGTAATGTCAACCCCTCAATTCTAGTTTTCTTCAATTGTCAACTTCATTTCTGTTCTAACATCTCTCTCTCTCTCTCTCTCTCTCTCTCTACTATTTGGCTTGTTAGTATCTAAATTTTTAATCTTCATCCATCGATCTGATTTACAAGTTAGTTGATTTACTATTGATTTTTTTAATACCCATGTGCTTTTGATCTAAATACTTAAAATGCATGTTCAAATTGCTTGTTTTTGTGAGTTGTTTAAATCAATTGGAACAAATTGAATGCATTTGGGTGTCTTCTAATCAAAATGGGTATTGATCTTATTGACTTTTGAGTAGGCAAGTGATCTATGAATTTTTCTTATTTTTACATGTTTGTGTTATGGTAGATTTAGTTAAATCACAGCGTACCCTTCATCAAGCATATATATATATATATAGAGGCAATGCTATACTTTTGATTTTACTCACATTTTGTTTGTGAGAAGAAGAAGAAGAAGAAGTGAAGTGATGGGAAATATGAAATTATAAATAAAAGTCGGGGGTTTTAGTAAACGCATTATCAGAAGTGGGGGTAAAACGTAAGAGGGTAAAAAAGTAATATTGAAATTATCAAAGTTAAATCAAACAAAGTTGGGGGGTTTCAGTAATTACTAATTAAAGTGGGGGGTTTCAGTAAAGGCATTATCAGAGTTGGGGGGTTTCAGTAATTCTCCCTATAGTCAATACTCATCCCAGTTTAATGGATCTTCGATATCTACTGTTTTTTCTTCTTCGACAAATTTTTCTTTATCAATTTGATTAAGTTCTTCATTTACCAAGTTTTTTTCATCATCTAATTTCTCATTGTCATCATCAATCAATGTATCATCATTAATCTCATTCTCACCATCAATCACATTATCATCATCAACCACCACTTTATTTGGGTTATTAGTCTCCAATCGTTTTCTATTCACGTACGAATTTATCCATAGATCCCTTTTGTGATTTAACCAAATCTTGATCTAATTTCTTTTTCTTTCTTTTTCAGGGCCGCATAAATACTTTCTTGGAGCCATAACAATCGAAACAAAAATTTGTGTGAGGCTGCCCTAAATCAAATAGATGTGCCAAAATACAAGTCCAAATTGAGAATCGAACTCCATCCAGAAAGGAGTAAAATTATTGTTCGTGTTATTGTGAGAGGGAGAGAGAGAGAGCTTGACTGAATAAACGATGATAGGAGTAGGGAAGATCAAACAGTATACCAACGTTCTCGACAAACCCATCAGCAAAGGCAAACAAGAGGTCCCCTCTCTCTCTCTCTCTCTCTTCTGATTTAAACCCTAGATCATTTCCAATTCTAACTCAAAAATTATCATTCAAGTTGAAAATTACTAGTTTCTTTTAAGAGATCTGACTTTATTGATTCAATTAGATCGTTTACTGATATTCAATTAATTCTCTCTTTAATTCAGTGAAGAATTAAATAATCCGTTGATTTTCTGTTTATAGGTTAGTTTGAGTGCATTTGCCTTCTTGTTTTCTGAACTGGTACAATATAATCAAACTCAGGTGGATAACATTGCCGAGCTAGAACGAAGGTTTGTGAATTCAAAAATTTCTCATAAAATTTGCTAATTCCATGGTTTCCCATTTTCAAGTTCCTCACTTGTTAGGATAAATTTTACTAATCCCGGGTATATGATTCTAGTTTGGTTCACCCTACTTACCAATTTGATTATTATTAGGTTATTATGATTGTTTGATAGTTTGAGCTATACTTTTTCGGGTTGATTCTGGTTGTTTCGTTTCGATAAGTGGGGATCTTTTGAGTTTCTTAAACTTATATGGAATTAGGTTTTGAATTTGATGATAGTGGTTATACATTTCATGGTGATTATGCAGACTAGAGGATGCGGGTTATGCTGTTGGAGCAAGAGTTCTTGAACTTCTTTGCCATAGGGATAAGGTAATAAAACCCTTTTACGGGATTTTGATGTTGTATTTCATGAACTTGTCTCGGAATAAATTAGTGAAGTCTTAAGAATTGTGATGACTGGTTATTATTCTACTTTTGGAGACATAATGCATTTCTATTGTGAGTAATAGGGAAAATGGTTTACTTTATTCCCACACGAAAATAGAAGTATTTATACTTGTATTATTGTGTAAAATCCGTATATTTAGCACCGAGTAATAGTCACTCGTAATGTATAAGGTATCTCTTGAAGTGTTTCAATTCATATATCTTTAGATCTTCTGTTAATTTTGAAAGTATACATACTTATTAAGTGGGTTTTTTTAGAGAGACATGTAGCATCCAACTGTTTCCTTTCCCAGATTCCGGTGTCTGGTTAAGTCGGTCTTGAAATAGAAACATTTATTGAGACAACTTGACTAATGTATGACTAAAACATTATTGAAATAATTAAACATAGTGGAATACGATAAATATTATGTACTTCTCGTTTATAGCGTGTTGCAATGGATATATTATCATCTCCTTGAACATTGCACATTCATTTTAGAGTGACTTCAGGGGGTGGTTAAAGTCTTCAACCGAAGCTTGAACAATTTTCTTGCGCACTGGGTGCCTATCTCGTAAGAAGGTAGAAACATATGGAGGTTGATTTCTCACGCTGATCAGTCGCCTATTTGGAAAGAGAGAAATAAATAAGGATTACTGAACATGTCAAGTTGGGGGCTTGATTTTTGCTATTTCTTTTCTTCTAAGAAAAAATAGTGGAATTTAGGAGCATCTTATAGGGATTTCAATTTTCAACTTAAACTGAGAGGGAAATTATTTCCACCTCTTGAATCTTTGTTAAGTTTAGATTTGATTTTCTATTGTTTGAGCAAGCACTGACTGGATTTAGTTGTACATTCGCCGTTCTTCACTATATATTCTTTTTTCCCTTCTTAAAAAAAAAAAAAGTACCAAGAGAGGAGTTTAGAATTTATAAATACTTTTGTGCCGCAATCTTGCATGTGGTCCTCTCATAAATGACATTTTCCCAAGCAATAATTCTCACTTATCTTACATCGTCATATTTTTCAAATTGTGGAATATTATAGCCATCTAATCAACTACCATACTTTGTTTGTTTTCCAATCTACTCAACAGGGAAACAGGAGGGAGACACGATTACTGGGCATTTTATCCTTCGTGCACAGTACAGTATGGAAAGTTTTATTTGGGAAGGTATATTCATTCTTTGGGCCCTCCTCTCCTCTGCGCAAAGTGCTTACGTAGTGTTAAAAGTTCTCCCTCTGATGCATTTGCATGCTTACTTTAACAAGTAAACACCGTTTGCTTACAAATGGCTTAGTGATGGTTGTATGGCTATATGATCAATTTTTTGTTTGCCTGACAACAAATTAGACCGACTCCCTTGTACTGTAGTTTTATACAAGTATAAAAGAAATAAATGCTTGAATCATGATCATGGCTCTTGTTAGGGATACTGCTACTTGTAATGAACATATGCGAGCTGTACTTACCGTAGTGATAATGCTGATAAGTAACTCCCAGCTTTGTTAAGTTTTGGAAGTTTGACAGATATCAGGGCTTACTATTCCTTTAATTTCTATGGTCTTGATAGAAAATAATCAACCTACTTAATAACTTCTCTGTTTGATTTAATAATAGGTAGCTGACTCACTTGAGAAAGGCACGGAGCATGAAGACGAGTACATGATCAGTGAGAAAGAGCTCCTTGTGAATCGGTAGATAGTTTTGTCCCTTAATTCTCCAATCTCTCTCTGTTGAATCAATTAAGAATCATGTTGGTGCCGGTTGCTGATGATACTTCCTTTTATGTAAGGTTTATATCTGTTCCGAAGGACATGGGAACATTTAATTGCGGGGCATTTGTTGCGGGAATAGTAAGGGTGAGTTCGTTGACTTATCTCCCTTCACTTCAACTGATATTCTGGTGGTTGAGATTCCTCTCACAGGCCTATCGGCTTTCTTTTCTAGGGTGTCTTGGATAGTGCTGGCTTCCCAGCTGTAGTAACTGCTCATTTTGTACCAATGGAAGGTCAACAACGACCACGGACCACTATCTTGATAAAGTTTGCTGAAGAGGTAATATACAGCTTACCTCTGTCCACACTGTGTTTTTTCCCGATCTTGAGGCAACTTTACTACATTTACAGGTCAAAGTTTCATTTAGTTTTGAAAGATGTAGGAAAATTTAGATGTTCGAGACACCTTTTGATTCATTTCTTGTATCCGGAACAAGATCCAAACTTTAGCTATGGAAGATGATCCTCTCCGTAATTGAGGGGAAAGTTATATTCTCCTTTACAATAATATAGTGAGCGTGCGAATTCTAGGACTAACCTTGATCATATGATTATGTGGCCACTAGTTTCTAAGGGTTTGACACTGATAAGAAGTAGTAGATTCCAAAATCATGAATTATAGGATATCTACCTCTCGGTTACTTGTATTCTTTGTAACACGGTTACTCCTTTTTAGTAGTGTGTCCCTTAGTCCTAACCGATTCAGAGGACAGGAAAAAAAATAAATAATATTTAATTGGACAAATATATAAATATGAATTTCGTATTTCAGGTACTTCGAAGGGAAGCAAGATTAGGTTGAAAGTTCAGCAGAGATTGATTACTTTCGCGTTTGAAGATATCCTTCTACACCCGGCATGACTGCAATGTGCGATACATCAATTGAAAGTTTGCTGTAAACAAAAACCCTATTAAGTTCTTCATGTATTTGGGGCTGGGTGTTCTATCTTCATGAATCTATAAAGAGAGACCTGAATATTCTTCATAATTGGTGTTATTTGTACTAACCTGCCCATTGGGGCTGCTTCATGTTGAAATCAATTGATTTTAGAATGAAAATTAGATGTAATCGATTGTCTTGTTTATTTCATCTTCTAAAGAGTGATAACTACAACTCTTCGAACCTTCAATCTTTCTGCTAAAGAGTAATGTCTTGTTGAATTTATCTTTACTTTTTTTTTCATTATATGGAAACACCATTTTTATCTCCACCTTCATTTCGTCTTCATCATTGTTGATGACCACTACTATCTCTGCCAACAACTACCACCATCTCCCTCTCTTATATCGAAACACCATTCTTACCTTCGTCCTCGTTTCCAATCATTGTTGACCACCACCACCACCATCTTTACCAACAACTACCACCATTTCCCTCTCTTATCAGTGTACTCTCTTGTCTGAAACCCTCTTCAAGTGGGGGTTTCAGTAATTAATAATTAAAGTGGGGGGTTTCAGTAAAGCCATTATCAGAGTTGGGGGTTTCAGTAATTCTCCCCTTATAGTTACATTCTAAGCTAGCTCGACTACTACTGACTTGTGAGTTTTGTCGACTGTAATCTTGATCTAAGTACTTAGTCTTACACATTCAAATTATATAATGAAGTTTGGGAAAGAGAACAGAGTTTAGAAAAATAGTTAGAAAATACTATATATATATATATATATATATATATATATATATATGGAAGAAAATGAAATAAAAATAAGCCATAGGGTAATATAGAGAAAATAGCTCTAACAACGTTAACGGGAGTCAACATCGAATTTGCAAAGAAAAAAATGCTTAAAGATGAACTAATCAGTAAATAGGGAGTCAAAAGAGAGAAATATAGGACCAAAAGGATGGCTAATTAAAACCCAGGGGACACGAATTTACCCATAAAAAACTAAAAAAGTAAAGGGGTTGGAATTTTTTTGTAATTGGATTCTAAGTCATTATATTTATATCATTATATGGCATGCATCCTGAATAATATGGAATACATCATTAATTGAACGAGCACTTCCGCTAAATAAGACATCTTGGGCCCTGAAAGCCGTATAAAGATCCTTAAGGCCATCCCAGGGGCCTGAAAGACCAACATCTACTTTATTTATTCTCTTAATTACATGAGATAGATCTTGATGATTAACTGCTTCCACCGATATTCGATCCGAAGACCTCATGGGCTTAAGAGGTGGTGTCCAACCACGCACTAGAGGGTGATGGACATAGGGGTGGGAATTGAACCCTGACCTACAAGGCAAACATCTGGCATTGACACAGACTCACACTTCTTCCGTCAAAGTTGTTGTGTTGTCTTATTATTTATAAACAACTTTCACTTCTATTTGGAATTGACATTATGCTTTGGGAATGTGGGGGCACGTGCCTCTGCAGGCCCCAACATTGGTCTGCCTCTGATATATTGGATTTGGTACCTTTTTTCTGCCATCTTCTTCTCCTTCTTCCTTTTCTTTCATAAGACTTAATTCGAAGTCTCTCACACTCATTATTTGATTTGTTATTTTGTGTGCCATAAGTCATTGATTGATTTCCATTATCCTAAATTTGAAGAAATATTATGACTTGATTGATGATTTTTTTAGTTTGCATTAAACTAAGCTTGAGTAAATTCCTGATTAAGATTAGTTAGAACTTTTTGGACTAGCCTACTACTTGCAAATTTTAATGAATGAACTTCCTTTTTGCATTTATGGTGTTGAGAAATGGGTTGTCAATTTGTCATTTATTTTGGGTATAGCTTCATTATTTCACAGAAAAAGGGTTACCAGCTATGAGTCTATCGTCTCTGAGACTCGAGCCCAACCCCATTTAGTTTCTAACAGGAGTAGCAAGGGGAGTACATTTGGACGTGAGAGACCTCTTCTTCATCTTCCCTACGATTCTAGATCCTCCAACACAGTAGTAGGAGTCTCTGCTAATGCTGCCTCTCTATCTTCTTCGCTTAATGTGGCTGATCAGACAGTAGATAAGCTTGACCGAGTTGGTTCGTTGAGCCAGGTTGCGGGTGTGTTGGGTTGCCAATGGGGTGATGAAGGAAAGGGGAAATTGGTCGATATATTGGCCAAGCATTTTGACATTGTTGCTCGTTGTCAGGTAAAAACTACAGAATCTCCAAAAATTTTCAAGGTTGCCCAATCTGTCAGTAGATTTTGACGTTGAGGCACATGGATACTTTCCCTGACAAGCTTGATGTTTTATTATCCGATGCAGCATCACGTTTCGAAGGGTTTAACTATAGCAATGACATGCTCAGAGCGGAGGTTGAGCGGTACAAGAGATTCGCCGACAGATTGGGACCTTTCATTGCTGATACAGTTCATGTTGTGAATGAATCTATTGAACAGAAAAAGAAGATACTGGTTGAAGGTCGTCAAGCAACCATGTTAGATATCGATTTCGGGACATATGATCCATTTGTAACTTCTTCTAGTCCATCTGCCGGTGGAATCTGCACTGGGCTTGGTATTGCTCCGAGAGTCTTGGGCGACCTAATTGGAGTGGTAAATTGATTTTCTTGTTCTTGCTCTATTACACAGGGAAAGCTTAACGATACACTAGGAAACACTTTTTCTTGCTTTTGAACATGTCGTCTTCTTTTGCAGGTCAAAGCATACACTACAAGAGTTGGGTCTGGTCCTTTTCCAACAGAGATGTTAGGGGAAGATGGGGACCAACTTAGAACTGCTGGTCAAGAATTTGGCACCACTACTGGTCGACCGAGAAGATGCGGATGGCTTGATATAGTAGCATTGAAGTATTGCTGTCAAATTAATGGTTTCTCTTCTCTCAATCTTACCAAGCTCGATGTCTTATCGGGGCTTCATGAAATTCAGCTGGGAGTTTCCTACAAAAACATTGATGGCTCATCAATTAAATCTTTCCCCGCCGATCTTACCGTGCTTGAGCAACTAGAGGTCAATACCGAATATGAAGTTTTACCTGGGTGGCAGAGTGATATTTCTTCTATCAGAGAATACGGCGAACTTCCGGAAGCTGCAAAAAGATACGTCGAAAGGATAGAAGAACTTGTCGGTGTTCCTATTAACTACATCGGAGTAGGACCTGGTCGTGATGCCCTTATATTCAAGTGATTTCACCATTTTTCAGGTTAGAACTTACACATTAGACAATTTCAAGTGAAGTTCAATTGGTGTCAGTGGGCTTTTCTTTGAGAAGAAAGGACAACATTGTTAAGTTCAATTCTGTTCAATAATTTGTCATAAATGGTTGTTCGAGTTGTAAATATAGTGTTCAATAATGAGTCTGCAACTAATACCATTACTAAACGAAAATACTGAGTTGTAATAGTTTGTTTTTGTAATGTCGAGCAGATTCACTTAATCTTCAACCTTGAAAATTTTCTGCACTTTGCTTCTTAAACAGGGGATTGCTAACATTACTAGGGATTAGGCAGAATCATCTTCTTCTTCAACATTTAGCAGGTTTACCTATCATGGACCTAGAAGGCTACAATGTTCATGTCCAAGAAAGAGTAGTTTAGTTAGGCTTTGGGCCGTAGTTTAGTTGGGCTTTGGGTTGTAATTCAGTTGAACTTTAGGACCCGGTAGGGGTTTTATTTGGTGGTTATCGTGCTTATCACATCTTATTGATGTATCAATGTCACTGTAATGGATATCATAGTAAAGAGAAAATGAGTTGGAGGCGTGGAGGTAAATTCGAACCCAACCCAACAATAAAAAAATTTAAAACAGGTCCAAGTGTCAGAGGAAGTACAATTTTTTTTCTTCCCCTCTTGCCTTTGGACGGGACATTCAACATATTCTTTTCTATTTTCTGACTACAGACAGTTTGAACATTGAATTTATGTCCGATCATGAGATGCAAATCTTTCATAAATCCTAAAACTTGCCATTTTTTCTGATCTTACCTTTTTCCTCTCTTTCTAAAATATTCAGATCTTACTTTCTTCCTCTCTTTCTAAAAGATTCAGATCTTACCTTCTTTCTCTCTCTCTATCAAACCGATTCAGATCTTACCTTCTTCCTCTCTCTCTATCAAAATTGTTTCTATAGCGCCAAGACTCTACTTGAGATGTCTCTCTTTTAGGAATAATTCTTGTTTGCCCCCTAGTTCATGATCAAGGTTTCCCTTGGTTTTTGTTTTTCAAGAAATATGATTTTGGCCCCTGCTTTAATGTTCCGTTACTTAACTGTTAGGATTATCCTTTCTCTTCCAACTTTACCTGTATTTTAGTTATGTTTTCTCTCTACCTTTTTCATCCTTTTAACAACAATATCAAAGAAAATGAATAAAGAGAACTTTCTTTTCTCTCCCCATATGCTTCTCTCTTCTCCCTGTCTCTCACTTTCTCCCTATCCATCTTTCTTTCTCTCTCTTCTTCTTAATTTCCTTCTCCCTCTCTTATATTTTTCGTCCGAAACAATGGGATAGGTTCCCCTCATACCGGTGTATGTGTTTCTACCTCCTTCACTAGAGC
>BEHA01050036.1:255580-269027 GCA_002897215.1 Eschscholzia californica subsp. californica | reverse complement strand
GGGCAAATTCAAATAAAAATAAAATTGGTAAAGAAAAAAAAAAGGGGGGGCCAAATTCAAATTTGGCAGAAATCACAATTTGTTGTGAAGTTCATTCATACTATGTGAAGAAAAACAACATTAACAGACTGTGTATGTTTAGTGAAAATCTAGGAAGAGAAAAGTGGGGGAAAAAAAATAAAAAAACAATTACAACAAACATTCTCCCTATCTAAAATGTAACCAATGCTTCTTGTTTCAGCATTCTCTCTTTAAGTTCCATTGGTAACAAAACAACCCAAATCACTTGCATATAAGAGAGCAGGATTCTTGTTTTAGGTTTTCTCAACTATCTTTCTTTCCTCCTTGATGTCATGAATCTATGTTTATGATGGTGGAGCTGCCTCTTCATCCTCATTTGGTGCCGAATTACTTGAAGATGCAGTTGGAGCACTGTCATTACCAACTGGGTAATTGTATCGTTTAAGGACTCTATCTTTGTTCTCCTTCCACCACTCCTCTGCTTGCTGGTTCACAAACCTCTTTTTACTGCAAACACATAAGAAGCATTTCACTTGTTGACCGGAGAAAGCTATTACCCGCGCCTGATGTTTTCACAAGAATCACTTTAATTTTATGCGACGATACTATTGATACCTCGAAATTACTTATTCATTTATCGGACCGCTTTTATTGTTTATATATCAAGGCCCATAACCCACGGATGTGGGCCGTTGCCATCGGAATCTGTGGTTATTTTGATGTATCAATAGCATTGTCGCATTTCCCGTGAATTGAGGTTGACAAGCTATATGTACCCGAAAAAATTTCAACCAGATTTGAAAAAAGACTAGATTTTAGAAGGAAAGAGAAGACAGGAGAATCAATTTGGTAGCAAAATGAAGCCAATAACAAGTCTTTCTAATCACTAAACAAACCAACTAGGCTATAAAACTTACCTGAATCTAACCCGCTTGAAGATTCGGGTTCCATTCCGAATGGAGAGAGTTATATAAACACCGGGTTCAAATTGCTCAGTCACTTCAGTATAAATAGGCGTTTTTGAACCGTTCTCATTTCTTTCATTAGAATCTGACTCCTTGTTTTCATACTGTTTACTTCCTTCACCTCTTTGTGATGAGTCCGAGATAGTGGTGTCATTTTGTTGGTCAGGCTCCAAACAGTCTGCCGGCAAGGAAGAATAAAATTCAGACGATTGGCTTTCTTTTGTTTTCACCATACATTCTAACTGACTTTGTATGGATTTAAAGCTTTCGATCTCACAGACCTCGGCAGGCAACGTCTCTTTCATTTCCTTAAACTGAAATATTACATAAAAGCAAGGAAATCATCTGTTTCTCGTCAAATTGATATGTCAATGAGAGCAAAGAAAACCCGAGAAAAGAAAAAATATGATTATATGTAATGGGAATGATACGCCTGACTTTCAAAATTTTTAAGATCAACGCACAACAAGTATAGTGACGATCGCAATATGGAGACGATGGGAATGACTTTCAAAGATATGATCAACTAGACATGTAAATCTTCACCCAAAATCACATTATCTACAACCTCTCACCCCCAAAAGAATTTGGTAGATTTCAATGTAGCAGTAGAGAAACGAAGAAGAATTGAAGTGATTGTAGATCGAACACTACTAAGAAAAAAGAACGTCGTAATTGTTATAAACTTTTAAGATGTAACTCATTCCGATGCTGTTTATCAAACAAGTCCCTCTGGAGTATGCATGCATTGAAATAGTACTTTCGTGTTTTTGTCTAATGCATATTATATATATAGCAACAGAATTTATGTTAAATATTAATACCTGCGCAGCGATGGTCTTGATAAATTCTTTTGCCACTCTACCACTTGAAGCTTCCTCAGTAACCATGGCAGCCATAGCTGCAGCTTCTTGAGCTTCTTTTTGTGATTTCTGCATCTCTACATCTTGGTTCTGACACTTCTCTTTCAAATTTTTAACCTAATTACCATATAAGACATCAGTTAGAAAAATATTATACCTAGAATCTGTAACTTACCGAATTAAGCATCCGATTATGCTATTGACCTGAGTTTGCAATTTCAGGACTTCTTGGTTCAATAGCTCATTTGTTTTCTTGAGGCTATCAATGAGGCTCTTAGAAAACAGAGGAGTTGCAGCTCTCGGCGGGCTTGGCTTCCTATATGGTGAAGCAGGTCTTGAAGGCATTGGTGGCTGAGATGGCGTCTGAGCTTGTGGCTGAGGCGTTGGTTGAGGTGTTGAAGTATTAACTGGTTTTAGACCAAATTGAAGTGCACTAAATGGACTTTGAAAACCCATATCTTTTAGCTGAAAAACCGATTGAACTTGATTACCTTGAGTTACAGGTACAGGCTCAGGTTTTATCGCCGGTTTAACCATTTTGACGTCAACGAACTTCACTAAATCTGGACTAGGAGATAACAGAGTCCTAGACGACTTCACCTCTCCTCTATCTATCCTATTATCTGTCGAAGATTTTCGAGGTGTAACAGGCTTTTTGGTAACAGGAGTAGTAGGAATGCCAGATTCAGCTCCTTTAAGCTTAGCATAACAAGAATCACATACACGATGCGGTTTTCCAGGAGTTGGAGCTAACGCTGCTTTCAGAGCTTTCTTGGAGCTACAAGTATGGCAATGTACTAAACCACAATTATAACAGTTATGCCTCTTTCTAGTGAAACCAAATGCTTGACGACATCCAGAGCAAAGAGATTGATCGGCCCCAGATACCCATTTATGAATGCATATACACGCAGTAAAATTCGACCCACATGATATACTTTTCACATGCCTATCTTTTAATGCTTCGACTAAAGTTGGAGATTTTCGATCTTCATGATCCCCGTGTCCCAATCTTCCATTAGCACCTCTACCCCAAGTGAGCACTTCGTTTCTCGACGTTAAAACAGCAACATGGGTTTCACCACAAGAGATTTCTTCAATGAATTCACCTACCAATTTATCCTGAACTAATCGAGGTGTTTTACCATCGGAAAGTGGATTTCCTAATTGACCATATTCACTATTTCCCATGGTAAATACATGTCCCGAGGTTGTAAGAGCAACGGTAATACTATTTCCACACGCCAAATTATAAAAGTTGTAGTCAATAAGCGAGGGAACACATGTTGGGACTAGTTTTGGTTCTTTGTCTCCATGACCCAAACGATATTTGTCACCATCGCCCCACGTAAATAACTTTCTAGATGAAATGTTAGAGCCGGACTGGCTCATGACCTCTACAATTGCTGCCGTGTGCCATGGTGCACATGCCACTTTAACTGTCTTTAGTCCACTTAAAGATTCAACTTCTCTTGGGTAAGCCACAGTTTCTCGATCTCCATGACCCAAAACACCAAATGCTCCATCACCATAAGTAAACAGTTTTCCCGTAGAAGTTACGAGTGCGGTATGCCATGTGCCACATGAAACAGATAAAATTTGAATTCCTTCTAAAGGGCCTGAAACTCTTTTAGGTGTCCAGTGACTAATGTCACTGCCATGACCGAGAAGTCCGGTATTTTGGGTCCCATCTCCCCATGTAAATACGTCGCCAGACGTTGTTACGGCACATGTATGATACTCCCCGCACGCAACATAATCTGCATTATTGAGTGCCAAATAATCCACAAGTTGAGGGTGACTAAGATCTGTACCAATTCCGTGACCAAGTCGTCCACCGGATTCCTCGCCCCACGTGAAAACCTCACCTTGCCTCGTTAGTAGTGCAACATGTCTAAAACCACAAGCAATCTGTTGAACATCTAACACAACATTTGATTCTAAGGGCTTAGGAATCAACACGTCGATTTTTGAAGGTAAGGAATTGACAGATCCTTCGACTAGATTACTGTCAGACCAAACCTCTCCCCAAATGTAAACATCACCTAAGGATTCAATATCATCTGGTCCAGAACCTTGACTTGAGCTACTAGGAGCACTAGAAACACTAATTCGAAAACCATCTGCTGAACTTGATCTTGGTTGCATATTTCCGCGGTCTGATGACCCCACATCTGAGCTTCTAAAGTTCGAAATAGATTCACGGGGAAGACTTGAGGTAGCTTCTAATGATGCGCCAAAAGGACGATAAGTTTGAAACTCACAAACATCAGTTATCTGAAATTTGTAAACAATAAGACTTCCAGAATAAGTACATCACCTACAAACTAAACCAACCAACAAATTTTGCATTCTGAGTGAAGTTCTTAGGAAAAGCAAAGAGATAAGAAAAATGACTCACGTCAGAAATATCACTTTTCGAACGTCTAGAACGTTGTGCCGGAGAAATCAATGTCTTAAGGCCTGAAAGCCACACCTCTACTTCAACTTTGTCCTTGCAAATCTATTTCATAAGTACGATTAAAGAATAATAATATCGGTCTGCTAACGATCATTAAACTTAGATCAAAGTTCATAAAAATATGAAATATTAAAATGGACATAAGTGAGATCGGATTACTTACTAGATCAAGAGATCTTTCCCCGTTATTATATAGAAGAGAAAATGACAAATAATCCTTTTCGGGGCGCAAAAATCTCCTAAACACAGCCTGCACGGAAGAAACAACACGAGGAGAACAAATGAATGAATACATTGTGTAGCAAATTTTGTGCAGGATTAGTTAGATGCATACAAATAAGAAACGATATAGGACTGAGAAAGAGGCCGACTCACAGTTCTTTGTCCAGGTATGATTCTTGAAATTGTAGATAGTTTCAAATTTCTTTCTTTACCATGCGAATACCAGATGAGAGTTGTTTCGTCCTGATAATACATAATTACATGCATATGTGATGCTCATTGAAATATCAAGATTGAACCATCATAATAAAATATAAACTTATAAATGTGCTAAAAAGAAAATCTAACAATGGTTATTTGAGATGATTTATGGTTATGTAACATAACTAACTAATCAAGTTTTCGTATTTTGAAGTTTGACTTCAAGAACTACGGTAGTAAACGTCATAATAAGTGCAACACCTATAAGAATGACTAAAATGGAAAGCCGAAACTGGAAGTGCGACTTAAGTAGTATCATTGGATAAGAATCGTGTCTTGAAACCTATAAGAATTGCGTGTCATACAAAATATTATGTACATCATTTAAAGCATTAGGTGATATAAACCGACCCAAAGTTCTAACAGTCGTTTTCTTTTCTTTTATGATATCCTCTATTTATCACTTGAGTTTACGGATAAAATGTCTAACTATAAAGTTTCCTAGGTTGAGTCGAAGTTTTTATTAGAATTATACTAGAATAAGGAAAGCCCTTCCAAATATATAAATAGGTCTTAAAAGATTTATTCTAGTGGTAGCTTTAGAGAACAGAAAATTAAAGAGACTTTTTGAAGAGTTATATCAAGACTTTGAATTCATTAATATAATCTTCAATTTGGCAGCCTCTCTGTAATGCTTCAGCATCAAGTTGGTGCTTAGAATCTCAACCTTCGTTCTTTTATCATTGAAAATACATGTTCTTTCTTTTGTTCTAGGTCCCTCCAATGAACCAAAGGCATATCAAGATTAAATCATTAAATCTTAAGAGACAAAGGGAAGCAAATCAAATCAACGTATTACATTAAGCTTTGGTATACTCCTGCTTAAAACATTGAGAGTGTTTCGCTCGTATAGTTTGCTTCATGTAATTCTTCATTTAACATTAATTTTTCTATTGTCGTATATCATGAAAACGTCCATCTATCAAACAAATAAGGTCTTGAGGGGCTCGACATTAGACCTTCTTAGTTAAACAGACAACTTCATTATTATTGAAACAAGTCTAACTATTTTAAAGAACCAACGTGCACCTTTTTTACATTGGGCTCTTTCATCACCTGATATATTGTGAGATAGTTCATTGTACTTTCTCGAAATGGTTAATAAGTATAATTACTATATTCTCCATCATAAAATTGGTCTAGTAGTAGTTAGCAAGTTGTCAAAATGGTACCATTTTCTCACGGTAGTATGGTGGCTCGAGGGATTAACCTTAGAAACTTAAACATTTCATAGTTACGTTGTACATAGTTATGTTCATTACAAAACATAGGACCCAATTATTTGAACTTAAAAGACTTACCGTAGAAATTCTGAATGGGCAAAATTTGGGCTTTCCTTTCCGACTGTATTTAACTAACTGAGTACCTTTCTTCAAAGTAATGAGGGCCTTCACAAGAAAAAGTGAAAAATGACATTAGAAAAAGTTAAGAAGGACACTTGAAAAAGATTAATATCGAGTTTTGTCTTAATACTTAAAAGTACTTTTCTCTTCCTATATAACAACTTACAACAACTTTAATACGAAAAGCCAAAAGACACAAATTCTAGTGTACAATATTTAGTCTTGATGTTGTTAAGGATAATTGTGTCACAAGAACATGATTACATTATAGGGCATGGATATATCGTAAGGATAGAATAAGGACATAATTTTCATGAAACAACATAAATATGTTGATAATTAACCTAAACGCCAGATAAAGAACCCTAAAGGTTATTAAACAAACTTCACTTACTTTATACATACATAGACCTATAAATTGTCGAAAAGTGCCTTGAATATAAGTCGATATCATATCCGGAGTGCGACCCAAGAAACCGTTTAAAATTTTTGGTCCGGCCCATCTATGTTATGTTTGTCCTAGTCTTCTAATGCGCGGCTATCAATGTAAGCGAAATTATTCTATTCTCGGTTTTGGAGGAATTTGTGGAGGCGAAGTGGTAGGGTTAGTGAGTTACATAATAAAAAACTATTGAAAATTCTATGTAACCTTGTTCTTCATACAAAGTCAAGATCATCGCTCTATTGCTCGTTGTTCAGTAGGTTTTACCACGTAATCTTTTGTGTTCCTGTATGATCGCTTATTTCATTCATTGCGTTTATTATTCTTCGTCATTACATTAATCACAATGGGAACACAAACCTCAAGACTCGAACCCACAACCTCTTAGATTTTAGAATGCACAACCCTTGAGCTACAAGGCCCATGCGTAGTCGTAGTGATTCACATTGTGGTAAGTAGAGCTAGAAATCTTAATGGAGCATTGCATAAACCAATTCCTACATAAATTAACCTAAAAAGAGATAATATGAAAACAGGTAAAAAATAAATGAAAGGAAAATGAAGAAAGAAGAGAGCTCACTTGTTCAATGTCACGCTCAGGATTTCCATAACTAACAAGATCTGCCATTCCATCTGAAACAATTCTTAGGAAACCCTAGGAGAAGAAGAAGCATTCTCAAGTGCTGTATACCTTTCTTCTTCATCTATAGTGAGATTGTATTTTTCTCTCGTGGCCTATCATCAATCAATTTCCTTCCCCCCCTCCCAATATTCAATCAAATCTACCTCTCTAATTTTCTCTACAAATTTTCTTTTGAGTTTTGAAGATCAAACAAAACCCATTTTAAGAAATCTAAGATTACAGAAAACCTAAGAACAGAAATTTAGTGGGAATGAAGGGAAGAATGAGAATTGGGAAAAAAAAATTTGAGAAGCTGAAAATTGGTAGATATTCTTAGGAGGAGGAAATGAGGGACGTTTGTTTTCTTCAGGGGAATGTTTGTATGTTGTAACTGAAAAATGTATGGTGTGTTTGGAACCTTTGGTAGAATGTGAGAGTTTTGGAAATGAATTCTGGCTTGGTGGGAAAACAATTCTGAGAAATGAATGATGGGCTCTTTTAGACTTTTTCAACAAAGGAAAGTTGAGGTAAAAGTAAAATTGTGTGTGGGGTTATTACATTAGGGCCTTGGGTCAGATAAGTAGGAACACACAGTAGATGATGTTACTGCTGGTCGACATGTTCAGTAAGATTTGCTCGTGAAATTTTTACATAATTCCAACTAGTCAGCATGTTCAGTAGGATTTGCTTGTGAAATCTTACATAATTCAACTGAACAATGTATCGGAGGTAAATAACCTAATCTAGAAGAGATGATTAACGAGAAGGAGGAAAGGATTCATGTGTGGGATAAGAAATAGCATGAAATCCTCCTTTGAAAACCAAGTCAACAACTAAGGAAGCTTCGACGAGTTAGTGACCTACAATAAATACTTCAAAGTATCCTTGTACTTTCATAAACCTCACCGAGGATACTATGCCTAGTTCTCTTGTATCTCAAAACTCCTCAAGCACGCCGAGCATCTCGCAATTCCTCAAGTACATCGAGCAGGAGGTATATCTCGCATGATTTCGACAGCCTTGGTTCACCTACTAGGATTCTTATACCCTTTGGTCTGCCTACTCGTTAGAAAATGTCGAGCACCTCACAACTCCTCAAGTATATCGAGCAGGAGGTATCTCGCATGATTCCGACACCCTTAGTTCGCCTACTAGTTAGAAAATACACCCGTAAATATGGGAAAAGCTAAGAGTCGTGCTTTCAAGGTCGAATTAGCATAATTAACGCACGCATAGCCAACAACAATGTCATGGTTATTAGTCCAAACATAGTCTAGAGCTTAGGCTATGGGTTCGAACTAGAGCCCAGGAAGCTCACCCCAAAGCTTTTTTTTATGTAAACTCAATGAGCTTTTGCCCATAACATAACCTTGTACCAGCTAAACTTGGATTGGTGCAAAAGAGGGGATGATATTGGAACTGTCTCTCTTAAACAAGATTATCTACCTGTTCTTGTGGGGGTCTTTTTTTGGTTACTGGTGATTGACTAAGCATTTGGAACCCACCAATTAGGCTTGTACTGGGTAGCTTATCGGATCGGATATAGGCATATCCGAATCCGATAAGCTATCCGATATCCGACAATTATCTAACGGATATCATAAATCAATATCCGAATCCGATAATATTAACGAATATCTGAAACTTTAACACTATTTTAAATTTTTAACCACTAGATCTAAATAATAAATCTCAACCATACATTTTGTATATTATTATGAATAAATTTAAATTTTTATTATTTTTTTATATTACTTATCGGATACGGATATTTATTAGATCCAATATAAGTGTATCCGAATCCGATAAGCAGATATCCGGTAAGGAATATTCAAATCCGTATCCGAAATTTTGAATTTTTTTTTTAAATTCGAATACGGATGTCGAATATCCATTGGCAGGCTTACCACCAATGAACAATCCTATCTTATCAACTTGATTTTACATTTTTGTGAATAGACACAGATTATATAACAGAACAACAAAACCTTATTAACCGATAGAATGAATACTTAGAACATTCTCCCACATATAGACATTCAAATCACATCCAAATTGGGTTTCTCATAGAATAATAATCCAATCCATACAGCTTTCTACTTGAACTACTGAAATATTAGCAGTAGCCTCACATGCAAAATTTGATACCAGAGATAAATTTAGAAAGTAACCATCATCGTCACTGGTGATCATTTTAGCAAATTTATCTAAACTCAACCTAAAATGGATGCGGATCATCTATAATATGAAGCCATGATGTAGAGCATAACTGCAGTTCCGGACGTGACAAATAGTTCCTGCACAAACAAAAGAGTCAAACAGAATGAAGTTACAAACCACAACAAATCCATATATCGATCAATTCCAACAACCTGCGTATTTTTTGCTCATACAGATCTAGACAAACGTATGCCTAAATCACATGTTTATGATTCAAATGAATAGCTGTATTTGGATCTGGCCAAGGATTAGGAGAATGCTTCAGTTTTGTCAACCCCAAGTCACTAAGATGCGGGACGTTCATTCCAGCTCAGTTTGCCTATTCAGGCAGATGCAATTCATGAAAATCAGCAGATCTGATTCTGGTATTTCTTTGTTTGATAACCAACTATAGGTTATTATTGTGGAATTGGGTTTCAGTACTCGAATCAGTGCAACTAACATGGTTCATGTTCATTTTAATTCTCTTATGGTTTAGTTTGGTCCCCATGCGTTCAATTTCCAACTGAACATATTTGGGTAAGTCTTTAGGGGTTGGGATTTGCACTATGCAAATTCTGAGGAAAACTTACCACGGATTACTTTGGTCGGATAACACTCGCATCCTATTCAATTTCCTAGTAATATGACCATCATTTTCTACGGTCTTGTTCTTACGAATTATTTAAAGGTATTATTGCAGTGTCTCTGGTACCTGGTTGTTGTAAAGGAAAGAAGGTATGTAACGGCCAAGAACCTCAATTAAGTTCAGAATGCCCGTGAATCCCTACATCAACAGTTAGAAAACCAAATTAGTGCAAGGAAACAAAAGAAAGAAGGAACGAAAAAAGAACAATGAGAAGGCGACTCCAAGAAGGAAATGTATTCATGGTGTATGTTTTTCCAAGGGGTTAGATCAAAATCTACTCAGGGCCAAGTTCTCAATAATGTTGACAAGAATTCTGCCCTTGGATTACCATCCCCATGAGGCGCTGAGCCTGAGTCTATAATCTAAGTAAGCTCAAATACAAGAAGCCATCAGAATTGATCAAATAAGAACAGTGGAAGCACACAAATAATTGAAAGCAAAAATTCAGAACATATTCAGGTTTTTAGGTTCTTCGAGAAAGAAAAACAGGGTTGAAATTTGTAGACGGTAGAGGATAGCTTCCTATACTTCTTTTCTTAACACTATAAAAGAGCACATAGCAATTGATTATTGCTAAATTATTGCATTCACAACCCCATGATACAAGAAGCTAAAATGGAAGGGCGCTCCCCTATCTTACTGAAAGCAACTTCAATCTCTTATAATACTTTGATGTAGTTACAATGTTATATTGTGGACACGAAGATGGGTCGTGTTTTATTTCGCCCATAGGATGGACAAGACCTACAGCCTCAATTGGTTGCCTCGAGTCGTGTTTCCACGACAAAATGAATCAGCATGGTAAAATCAATTTTTTTTTATGCTTTATTACCCATATTATGATAGGAGATTAGGAGGAACAAAATCAAAATCCTTGAAGAAAAGTTAAGGAACTTGGAAGTTGACATGCCAAACTATAGCCATGAACCAAATAATGTACAGTTGAATTCAGTGATAACAGAATATTATACATACCAGTGAAGAAACAGCAATACACCCAAAAACTAGTCCAAGCGAACGAAGTAAGCGTTTTCCCATTCGTAATCCCCGACCTTCATCCTCACCTTCCTGCAGCCAATAGCAACTACAGAATTTCAATGAATTGAACCAAGTATTTAAGCAAGTTCCTCAAATATTATTGTATTTCGACAAGAATGTAAAGCCATTGGAACGTGCAAGTTGAGTTCTTTAGTGGCACTCACACTAAATGTGGAAGGAGGAGGTTCTGAAGCTTTCAACTTCTCAAATATTCTGTACACGAATACGAAAGCTAGAAATTGCAAAGGTTTCCACTCAGCACTGCGTTTGATAAAAATCCAAGCAGTCTGCAAGCATACAAGGAAACAATGATGTTATCACCATTCAGGAAAGTAAAAGCAAAGATGCAAAATAATTCTGGGATTTGGGAACTAAGCTTCTATTTATGACAAGTGTGATAGAACTTCTAGTACACATTGTCATACTCCCTGGCGGTTTGGCAGAACCTTGCCTAACAGAAAAAAACTACTAAATATTACTAGACAGTTGGGCTCTAGACACAGACCCAAGAAAACCCTGAAGCTACCAATAACTACTAGGCAGGTGGGCTGGCCAATTTACTCTTAACTTTGGAATCAGGATAAGAAGATGACCAAGTCGAGCAACTCCCAAGTAAATCGAGAGACAAATAGATAAGGCTGTTGGTACTCGAAGACGTGAGAAGTTGGTTAATTATTTATACATATTAACTGACGACCTTTCCGGTTCCTCGGACTAGTTTATTTGGTTAATATAAATATTTTTCTTTTATACTAAGAGTGATCAATTTCTCTATCTTTGTTTCTAAAGTAGGAAATGCTCCATCCGTTCCTAAGTAGCTTCCTCCCAAAGGACTCGACATGGTGAATTTTTTGGTTAAAGATTTGATTTTTGCATTTAAGGTTCATTTTGCGCCCATTAGACATTATTTTCCTTCCCAGCCCAAAATTCTCCAAAGACAATACAACAAAGTGAAAGAAAAAAAACAGCTGAAGTATTACAAATATATATACATACATACACACATATATATAAATACGTATATGTATGTATATTTATTGATACTTATTCTCCGCATGCATGAAAAACTTACAAAAACAGCAGATATTGCCATGTTAATGCGCATGTCCTGTACGTCAGACTTCGCGAACCTGCAGGTAGATTAATAAGATAATATGAACCAGTAACACCGAAACCGAAAAAACTGTCAAAATGAACGGCTAGTAGACATGAATTACAAAAGTTCATCACTACTAATATTATCACAAGCTGATCCATGTATTGGTGCTAATTTGGAAATCTCATGTCATTGATTAATTCCATACTCCAATTAGGTGTGCTTAGGTTAAAAGCAAGATGTAATGAAATACCTAGGTCCCCATGGTACAATCGGTTGTTTGTCAGCATACTTGATGTCCTTGGAGACCTGCACCAACAAGCATTTCAATGAAGTTAATTGACAACTAGAAGTTGATGAAATATGTATGTAGAAACTTTTGAGTCTTTTATTAATCATGCCCATGGATAAATATGCACAACATGTGAACCAAAATAAGCAAAATAAAGCATCAAAGTGATAAGGTAACGAATTCATAGCAAACATTAATTGTGATGCCTCTCATCGCTTTCATTGTATAATACCTTCAGAGGCACCACAAAACCAAGAAAATAACTAAGATTGACATCTAGGTTAACGTGGAAGTTATTTATGTGTATATAATATGGTCTACTTTTATAAAGGTCTTCTTGGTATAATTGACCTTCTAGCTTTGCTTGAGATGCCTCCCCTTCTTAGGAACAATAACAATAATACAATATTTAGATGGGGATCGTGACCCAAAATCGTCTATAGAAACTTCAGCGTGGACTTTCCATCCAAAATTAAAAAGCAACTGTATGTTTTTACTTTGATCAAGTTGCAACCCAAATTCTTCAAGGTGGTCTCCTTTGTCGAGATCCTGGTATTGTATGTCGTCATATTTCCACCAAAATGACATAAATGTTTCCATTAAGGGCCCAATCAAGAGGAAACTTCACTTACAATTACTATGTTATATATTTCAACCTTAATAACGAAATATTTCAATGAAATATATGTCAATATCTATGAGAAGACATAAATTTGATTAACCAAATAGAACTTTGTTCATCAGAACCAAACGACAAAAAGTAAGTTAACCATACAAAAGAAGATATACAACAGCATATGTCATCCATACCTAAAAGTTTGTCCTTCACCGATGGACTTAGAATAGATATTAGTATACTACAGCATATGTAAAGTAAGAAAATAACACTACCTTGAAAGAACCAGTTGTCAGGCCCTTCTTCCGATTTGTTAGCTGTGACATCATAACTTTATCATATGCCTTTTCTAACTGG
>BEHA01050036.1:229463-254992 GCA_002897215.1 Eschscholzia californica subsp. californica | reverse complement strand
AATATATGTGGTCGTTTGAAAATGGCGAAGGAAGTAATGCAGAACAATAGATGAGTTTGTTGGTCTTGACATTATGCCCCAGAAAATTAATAACGGACGCACAAAATTGGCTCTTGAGTTGATAATATTGAGGTAAGTTTGAAGTTCCAATAATATTTTCAGTCACTCATGCAACTACATTAACTAATATAGTATATAATATTCATACCTCAAAGGGATGTCTTCTGAAGGCAGGTTCGAACCAATTTTTGTGGAATCTATGAACCAAATGGTCAAGACTGAAAGAATAATGAGGAACGGTGTTGACTGAGCCGCTCTTTTCATACTAAGTAATCCTATAAGAAGAAGTTGTGAATCAATGCAGCTATTATACGCCCCACGAACGTCCATTTAAAATCCTACTGCTTTTCCGCATCATTGATTATAAATATTTATAATCTAAAAAATCGAGAATCATTAAACGTATTATTACCAATGTGAGATGAGAAATAAACGATTGAAATGTTCATTTCTACAATTATGAAATGGTTACCTGATGACGAGAAACAACATAGGCAAGGGCAAAGAATACTATTATCAACGTTTCAACCTCCAAATTTCCCCAACAATTACAACCCATCCATTAACCATTATATAAGTAACGAAGAAAGTCGCTTTCATTGGGATTGATGTGCCGATTATTTTCTGTATACTGGTAAAAAGAGGCTATTATTGGTTGGTTGTTCCTAGCTTGGTTTGAGAAACTACTAACTTAGATAAAAAAAAAACTTTCAAAATGCAGTTGACTTCGTATACTTTTGTTGACTTCTTCTCAAATGCTAAATGTCTTCGTCCTTCACAAATAAGCTTGATTTGTAGTTTCTTCATGATAGATTTGTGGATACATTAGATGTGAATGTATTATTTGCTATAAAATGATCCAACTCTAGAATTAAAGGAGGATGTAAGTGCAACTCAACAAAGTGTTCAACAGTTATAGTAAAATTCATTGAAGGAATTTTGTCAATTAGGTTTGGTGCTACTAATTCAAATAATGAATCTTATGGCAATATAGTAAAATTCATTGAAGAGCTCTGCAATATTTTTATTTCCTATAGAAAGTGTACGTGAAAGAAATTCAATTCCAAATCCAAACAGTGAACACAGAGAAAGTAATCTTCAACCAATAGGGTTTCCGTCCATTCTAGAGATAGCAATTACTATGAAGAAATTCTGTAATTGCACCAGAATTTAAAACTAGATCGCTTGAACTATCAGCAGAAATTATTCCAATTAGTTCTTCATATAACAAATCAGCCTGCCTAGAAACGTTCAGTGATAGGATACTTGATAAAAGAGATTCTGCAGTAGAAGATTCAATTTTCCAACATAACCTCCAAATTTCAAGTTCTGGATCCGGTTTATAAAAATCAAACATTTCTATCAATTCAGTTTATGTTGTCTCCCTTGAGGCTAAGAAAGCTAGTTTACCACATTCGTTAACTTACTTACACTTCTAGCTACTGGTAAACATTAAGTAATGAACCAAATGTACTTCTGTCAATTACAACAATTATATTGAACTACTACCTGTCTGAAATGGTAGATGCAAAAGTTTTATATTATTGAAATGCAAGAGAAAAAAGATAAGAATAAAATGAAGAGTGAGGTACCTCAAGTAATCACCGTCTAAACCAGCCACAGTTATAGTTTTTCCGTTGAGATTAGCTATGCTCTACAACAAAAATCATAAAGGTCGAAGAGTGTTTCTTCATCGATACCTATTACATCCAACTGCCCCATTAAGAAAATTCATTAGTCAAGTATCTTTAATGTTCAAAATCAAGATAATGGTGTCTACATATCCACTTCAAAATGAATAGTAGGCTCTAGTTTCATAATGAACAAATGTCAACGATGTGAACTGAAAAGATATATTTTTTATAAACATAAGCTAAAGTGTTACAAAACTACAAATATACCATGTTGTAAGTTTGGATCCGAAGTTTCTCTCCAATGATGATGAATTTGACATAGGCCAGCAAACAATTTTACCTCGTTGTGGGAAACGATAGCATCCAAACCATACCTTTGGCCTTGTTTAATTCGATCACAATTGAACTTCTGAATTACAAAATTATCAAAATCAACATCGTTTCAAGGTGCAACACCACAAATTTGTATGAAATAAACCGAAAAAGATGTAATTTTCTATAAACGTAAGTTAAAAATGTTATAGAACTTCAACTATACCTCTTTATAAGATTAATTTCCAAGCTTCATCTCCAACAAGTATAACACTGATATAGCCCAGCACGACAATGTAGTCATTCGTCGTGATAGACCATGCCTCGTATCCTTCTTCAGTTTCATCTTCTGAATAGTTAAAGGGTAGAGGGCAAAGGTCTAATTTTGCACAAATGAGATTTCAATGCCTTCACATGATTTACAAAAATGGTAAGACCAAGATCAATAGAAAAAATACACACTATAATTGATTCACAAACCCATGTTTAAATTTAAGGAAATTTCTAAACCAGAAAAATCAAATATAGGATCATAAGTATCAACTGGATGATCAATAAATTGATTATTGAATGCAAAATTCTGAACAAAAAAAAAATATAATGATCCAAAAGAATGAACTTCAAAGGAATATACAGAAAAATCAAAATATGAAGCATGCATACTCAACCTTGATCTGTTGATCATATATATTCCTATGATGCCAAAACGGAAATGCCGAATGCTCTTCGATTGAAGAAATTTCAAATTTTAGTCAGAGGTATGGTTTAGGACACAGAAGCATCTGTGAAATCCAATTGCAAAATTATAAACATCAGTACTGAAGGAGGGAGAAACTTACCCGATCTATCGATCAGAGATATCTTTGAAGGAAAAATTAGACAATAAAATCTATTAATTCCCTCTTTCAACCATCTTCCACTTCAACTAATAAACCCTATCTCTAATTCTAAGAAGGAGAAACCAAAAAAGCAAAAACTATTAGAGAACCACAACAATAAAAAAAATTCACCCTTAACCCTATGGAAGGCAAAGTAGAAGAAAGATTAATTGGGCAGAAAGAAAGAGACGTTCGGTTGAAGAAGAAGAAGAAGAGGAGGAAGAGAAAGGGATGCTCGATTAGAGATGAAGTGCCACTTTTTGAGATTTGGACCGTCATTTTGGTGAAGATACGGAAGATTGTGATGGTGAGATTGTACAGATTAAACCAAATCAGCGGTGGGCATTTAAATGGAAACGCATTTGGACAGACCGATTGTAGTTGTCCTAGTCATTAATCCTTCATAGTCATTAATCCTTGTCAGCAAAATGGGCATTCATTTTGTCCCAGTCATAAGGATCTGTTTTGTATAATAGATATATATAAATGCTAAGTTCACAAAAGAAAATTTATAAAAGTTTTGCCGAAATGATGTGGTAACTCCCTTTTGAAAGTTTGACTGAATCCTGACTATTAAAAGATGAACGGCTCATAAAGAGAACGGTCCAGATTCAGTCAAACTTTACAAAGAATCTTACCACATCATTTCGGCAAAAATTATATACATGAGAGAGAGAGATCTTACAATATAAGTAATTGGGTTGGTTATGCACAGGGGCAGAGTCTCCTGGTATGTCATGAGAAAACATTACCACATATAACTGTGGTGGTGGACCGTGGATGTGATGGTTGTATGGTGGTGATGACCATAACAACATATGTCACTCAGGAAGCATGGCTATCTGATGGTACCCAACAAAGGTGTCCATGAAAACTAACAAATTATGTCATGTCTTCAAATCTACCAGCTAGTTTATCCAGCGTAGAGGAAAGTTGTGTTTGCAACAAACTTTGTTTGAGTTGGTGTAGTCTACACGTATTCTCCAAGTGTAGTCCTCCTTTGGGGCCAACACTACGTTGGTCAGCCACTCGGTAATATGCCTCACTGGTCACTCCTGAGCCAGATGCTTCCCTACATGTTTCTCCAGAACAATATATATTCTGTTTGACAGCTAGGTGCTTTGGCTTCAAATTGAATCGGTGGGAAATTACGGAGGAGTCTACGCATGAACCTCGTCTGTGCTAAAGGCAAAAATGTGCCCCAAATTTCTCAAGAACTTTGTTAATTCTTGCCGTTCTGCTTCTGCGCATAGTGTTGCTCACATAAGTGACCTCTGCTTCTGAGATCCTGATCTGCACTGGAATCATCAAGTCTTCTGAGATGGCTCGTTTAGTCGTCTCCTCTCCTTTGATTTATGCTAGCTCAATATTGGGCTCGTCCATCTCTTCATCTATAGTGATGGTATGCCTCATCCACTGCAACCACATCTCCTGCAGTGAGGTTGGGCTCAACTTCGGTCATGTGAACCTCAGTTGGCTCTCTTGTACCTCCGAAGTAAGAGGCTTCAACATCAATTTCTGTTAATGCCCTTGTCGAGTACTCTGAGCTTACGAGACATTCGACCTATACTTACATCTTAGCCAGTGTACCAACATCCCTTCTGCTTTATTCTTTTAGACGAGTTATCTCCCCATCTCCGGACATGGTGATGGTGGGTTCAAGTGCTCGAATCTGTGAGAATAAACGGATGGGGTTGCTCAAGTGACAATTATTCCTATTAGCGCCAAAGTGATGATGTTGGAAAGTGGCTTCCCGGTAAACGCTCAAGTGACAATCATCAGATAGTCCCAATTGACATTATCGAAGGCCTTTTCGATATCAAGCTTAATGATGAAGCCATATTATTGTTGTGAAGTCGACCGTGAATAAGCTCACCAGCAATAAGGATAGATTCCAAGATCTGCTTCCTCTCTGCAATAGCACCATGATTAGTAGAAGTCAGAATAGGAAGAAGAGGCTTCAAGCTAAGTGAAAGAACTTTCACAAATATTTTATGCAACCTATTGATCAAACTCATAGGTCTATAAACTTTTGACAGAATCTCTCATAATTTTGACAAAATAGTAGGCTAAACTGCTAAAGTGTCCCAAGAAGTTGTGAGAAACTCATTTGTATAGACCTATACAAATGACCATACCCATTTTGATTTCTTCAAACATTCCCATCATACTCTTCTCTATTCTACATTCTTCAAGTTCTTTCTCTTATGTTCGGTTCTAATTTCAAATCTTTTCACCATGAAAATCACATAGACTTCTACTTCTTTTTCCTGGATATCATTCCTCGTCGAGTTGATACTCAATGCTTATGCATTTGGCGTTTATCTTGGCTATTCAACCTAAGAGGCCAGCCACTCCTCCTTGGCTGGAAAGTTTCTAATCTTACTAGGCGGAGTTGTCAGCAACCCATCCACCTAATCAATCTAAAATTCTGCGCTGAGAAGGCATGCATCATTTGACCGGTTAAGTTTCAATAGCCTCCTCTTGAAGTATAGGATATACCAGGTATAGAAATCAGTATAAGGGTCGTATAGACGTATAAGGTCCCAGAGTTAATTTTTCTTAGAAAAAGTAAACTAGTTCACGTAAGATATAGAGTAATGGTAGCCGCGAAGGCTGACCCAAACTACGTTTCTGCTTCAACCAGTCTAGTATCCGAGGGTTAATTCGGACTTCGGAAACAGTGGGTTAGTCTCAAAACAGATTGAATAATTACATGAAATGGACTGACACGTGAATTTGTCTCTTCCTTCAAAGTTAAAATATTTTCATGCAAAAAGTACAAACCACACGTTAAATAACACTATTTGATGACTCTTTTTTAGTACATGGCAAAAGAATCTCTCACCAACCACTTGAAATGTGTCAAACCCTAATTGTCAATTTCCAAGTATAAATACCCAACCAAACTCATTCTTCACTTCACCTCAAGATCAACATTTCCTTCCCCCTTAACTCACCATGATGAAGTCTTTCTCTCTTGCATTCTTCTTTGTTCTTTTGTTGAATGTTTGTTTGGGTCAGATAGAGCAACAAGTAAGCAGTGGAGGATGGCAAGGACAACAACAGCAACAACAACAACAACCACAACGCCGATTCCAAGATCGAAGAGAATGTATGATCCAGAACTTAAATGCTCAACAACCTAATCGTCAAGTCCAGTCGGAAGCTGGTACTACCGAATTCTATGACCAGACTAACGAACAGTTCCAGTGTGCTGGTGTTGCTGCTACTCGATACGTTATTCAGTCAGGAGGACTCCTCTTACCCACATTTGAGAATGCACCTAGGCTCTATTACATAGTTCAAGGCACACCATCCACTTTTTTATTACAAATTTCAATTTATTTCTTTTAAGGTTATAAGAGGGTTTCATATTATTCTAATGGGGTTTTTATGTGTACATGATATAGGAAGAGGAATGACAGGAGCTATACTTCCTGGTTGCCCAGAGACTTACCACTCAATCCAACCACAGTTATCAAGACAAAGAGGCAGCCAACAACAGAGATCCATAGATCAACATCAAAAGATCCGTGAGTTCCGACAAGGTGATATCGTGGCTTTGCCTGCCGGAGTAGCTCATTGGTGCTATAATGAGGGTGAAACTCCACTTGTCATCGTTGCCGTTCATGACACCAGCAGCAGTAGCAACCAACTAGATCGCAACCTTAGAGTACGTATAAAGTAGTCTATCTCATGCGGTGTTTATTTTTATTTAACTCGTTTGAATTAATGATCTACATTGTCTGACCCAAATAGACATAAAATCAGCTTAAATCAACAATTCAAACGAGTCAGACAGAAACGAACATTCTGGATAATCTGGCTCAAGTCAATTCAGACCTCGAGTCAGATTTCAAATCGGACTTAGAAAAAACAAACTTTACATACATATGAATTAATTTTAGTAAAAGTGTAAATATTTGTGCAGATGTTCCAACTGGCTGGAGGTCAGCAAACACAACAAAAATTCTCATACCAACAACCAGCCAGAGGCCAGCAACAGATGCCAACAAACAACATGTTGAGTGGTTTTGATGTTGAAACCCTAGCCGAGTCTTTCGGGGTTAGCATGGAGACAGCAAGGAAGCTACAAAGCCTAGATGACAAAAGAGGTAACATAGTTAGAATTAAAGGTGGGCTTCAAGTGATTAGACCACCAACAGAAGAAGAAGAAGAACAAGTTGAACAACAATGGAGGAAAACAAATGGCCTAGAGGAGACCATGTGCAACATGAGGCTCAGTCAGAACATAGCCGATCCAACTCAGTCCGATGTTTACTCAGAAAATGGTGGGCATATCACTACTCTTAACAGTCAGAAGCTTCCCATCCTTAACTCCATCCGAATGAGTGCTGAAAGAGGTGTTCTTTATAGGGTAAGTAATAAAAGACACACACATATATATACACACACACACAAGTGCTATGTGCACGGAGGATTTTGACAAAATTCTTGACTTGCTGACTCACTCTCACTACAAGACAAAGTTTGACTATGATCTGGACCGTTCTTTTACTTGAGTGACTCAGCAAGTCAAGGACTTTGTCAGAATCGTTTGTACACTTGACATGAGATATACCCTATCTGATGGATTAATATATCTAATTGTGCAGAATGCTTTCTACGCACCTCACTGGAACTTGAACGCCCACAGTGTGATCTACGTCACAAGAGGAAGTGCTAGGGTTCAGGTAGTAGGAAGTGCAGGACGACGTGTCTTTGATGGTGAACTCCGCGAACAACAAATGTTGGTTGTCCCACAAAACTTTGCTGTTGTGAAACAAGCAACAGAAGAAGGATTTGAATGGATAGCATTCAAAACCAATGACAATGCCATGATTAGCCCCTTGGCTGGAACAACTTCAGCCTTGAGAGCTATGCCAGTAGAAGTGTTGATGAATGCTTATAAGATTTCAAGAGATGAAGCAAATAGGTTGAAACATAACAGAGGACAAGAGACAATGATACTTACTCCAAGTTCCACATCTAGGTCTCAGCAGAAAGTAGCTTCTGCCTAATCAAGCCTAGAATAAACTATATATGTACAACGTTTTTGTTTTGGATAGAGATGTAATAGCTAATAAAAGTGAGAGGGCCATAGTAGTAGTTGAGGTCAAGGTAAGCTAGCTTGCTTACATGCATGAGTCATGTAATAAGTACTTACGTACTAGGGATCGAAGTCAAATGAAATAAACTAATTTTGCTTAAATTTCGACTGTTATAAAGCCGGTCTCTAGACTTTAGACCTTTAAACTTGAGACATTTTACTTATATTTGAGGAAAGGGTGGGTTTCATTTTCACATATTTCTATCATAAAGAGATAAAGGGGCAATTATCATAAATTTAAGCATTTAGTGCGGTAATGGATCCAATTGATCTTCCTACAATGATATAAATATAAAGTCGTCCACTGAGAACAAAAAGCATTTTGAAACACAAGAAGTGGTCTTTTCACACCGAGAAAAATGCTTGAAAGTGAAAGAGTTCTAAGTGATACATGTGAGCTACTCTAAGGACACAATTACGATCATTTCAGTGGTGAATCTCACTATAACAGCAAGCCTCTCATGGCTCTTTCCATACTGTACGAAAGTCGATAAACAAAGTAGAACCATAAATGATAATGACTATAGTCTCAACTATACATTCAATATAATTAATCGAGGAAAGAGTAGCGGAAGGTTACACAAAATTTTATCACTGAACTTAACCTCACAACAATATAATATATCTCTGTACTATTTCTTTCTATTTTCAGAATGTGTATCTCTAACAAAAACCATTTGAAAGTCCGGTCAGAATCCAACAAGTTATCAATAATTTGCACCTGCGTGAACATATTGTAGAACTATATCTATTTAAAATGAGATAGAGGATGACAATGTCCCACTCGTTAACCCTATCTGCAAAGTGGAGGAGGCCAAGGGAGATCACTTATGTGTTCTTATGGAAGGTGTATTTTTGTTGTGCAAATGTCATTTAACTTCAATAATAGTTAACAAGTGCATTTTTACTAATATAAGACTAATGGCTCGAATAACACGATGTACTTTTGAAGTGTATCACTTCAAATATGCTTGACAACATTGCTTGTGAACATATTGAAGTAATCTCTCATACCTAGTAAGAACAAAGGTGAGGATGAATACTAGGATAACTAAAAGATTGTTCTCGTATCATTCATGGATAAGGTGTTTCGGAACCCTTAAACATATAATTTTCAAATTTGATTATTGAGCACAATCCGTGTGAAAGAAAAGAGAATTGTATTGATTGACTTGATATTCCTAGCTATTACATAGGATCTTTATAAAGAGTTTTACAGGAGAGAAGTTTTAACAATTGTAAAATGTAAGACTATATAACTATTCTAACACGTGTCAAATAAGATGACCTACACCTCAATCTTCTAGGACAACACTTTTTTTTTCAGTATACCATCCGATCAAATAAATTGATCGAAGTTTCAAATATTTTAGATACAAATACAGATTGGATACAAATTTTTAGTCATATATTGACAACATGACATGTATATATATGGTTCCCTAGCTATAGTCACTATTAGCCTCCTTCAACTCAGGTGTCCATAGGTTACATTTCCAAGAATTTGGTTTCCCTAGTAAATTCTACCCCATCACTACACTTTGTTAAGGGGAAAAGTTTTCTAAAAAGGCCAAAAAAGTAGAATCAAAAGGAAAATTATTTTCTCATAATTCTGCAGTGAACTCCCCTGCTCCTACAAAGAGGTTGTACCAAAACACCATGTCTTCATTTGTGTTTGAATTCCTTAAAAGTGTAGAAACTAGAAGCTGGTTACTTGGTTCAGCTGAGGTTTCTTCTAAATTGTCCATCGTTTCGAAATTTTCTTCATACAAAATATTTTCGTTAATTTTAAGAAATGATTCCGAAGAAGAGTCCTCATGATGATTGATTCTCATGTCAATGTTGTCAATCGATTCATTTGATGAGTCTAGACTGGAAGAGAAATCACTCGATGATTGTTGAGGTGACACTGAAGCGTATTCGAAACTTTCAAGTTGTTGTGAGTTTTTTATCGATTTTGGATCAGTAGTTGGGCTTTCTTTATCCAATTTTCGCGTTGTTTCAATAGTTGTTGCTTGATTTTGTTGGAGTCTTTTTTTCAGATGGGTATGCCATACATTCTTAATCTCGTTATCCGTCCTTCCAGGTAATTTTGATGCAATCGTGGACCATCTAAAAATACACAACAAATATTGAATAAGAAATCAAGCATTTCAAATACAACTTTATAAACATCTCAAAATAAGAAATCAAAATGACTAGGTAAATATCATCTTTTAACAACAAAATTTAAATCAATGGAATTAGGTAAATATTTACCGATTTCCGAGCATTTGGTGTAATGTGATGATAGTTTCTTCTTCTTCTTTGGTGAAATTTCCTCGTTTAATATCTGGTCTTAAGTAATTTGTCCATCTCAATCTACAACTTTTCCCACACCTTAGCAAACCTGATTCAAAAGTAAGGAAGAAGATATGGACTTCAAAATGAGAAATACTTCTTTTCTAATTTGTACTCTTACACTGAGTTTAACTCAAAAGCAGATAGAGTATATTTCTGACCACGTATTTTCATCAACTGATTCTCTAACATGGTTAAAAATGAAATATACCATCGTATTATCGATCCATAGTAAGACTAGCTATAAAATGAAAGAAAGAATTACCAGCTTGTTTAGGAAGAGCACGCCAATTTCCATGTCCATATTGTTGAATATAAGAGATCAAAGTATGATCTTCTTGAGATGTCCATGGTCCTTTCTTCAAACCCATCTTCTCACAGCATGGAGCTCTCACCATATTTTTTTGAACTTCTTAATTCCTTTGAGAGATTAATTGATGAGATTGACTATTAATTAATTAACCAGTCTCTTTGTGTGGGTGGTAGTTCTTTCTTTCTCTAGATCTCTCTCTCTCTTAAGTTGAGATCCCAAAGCTTAATTTGGACAAGGTGTAATGGGTTACATTGAATGGTCTCTTATTCTATATATAGTGATATAATCCTTTATTTTAAACATGCATAAGCCAGCTTGTTCAAGGAAGGAGTGAAGGGGATTTGTCAAGGAGTGAAGGACTTGTCCCCTCTCTCTCTCCATCTTATCTCTTTCTAGATTTCTATACATGGTCTTTTTCCCCACTAATAATATATTAATATATATATTATGTCCAAAAAATATATATGTATATATATATAGGAAATAGACAAATTAAGAGACCTTGGTCCCATTGCATATATAAAGCTTAGTAAGCTTAAAACGAAAACGAAAAATGACTCCCTGACACACTCAACGGCATACTCCGTAGTTGAGTTGGCTAATAAGGCAAGGAGTATTTTGGTCTTTTGGCATTCTAAAAAGACCAAAATACTCTTTGTCCTATTAGGGGCAGTACTCCATGGAATATGGCATGATGTTCCCCTAGTTTTGTGACGAAAAAAATATGTTGCATGCCTCATTTTATTTGTGATCCATCCAAATTCAATCTTGTAAATATCATAAAGGGTTGCAACGAAAAAAAATTAAAAATTCCATATCATTACTTTTTTCTTTTGATAATTTGCCTAGTTGATATGAGTCAATGTTTGATAGGAAAGACCCCAATCATTTCGTCTAGTTCTATGTCTCAAGTCAAAGTAATGGTCAACAAATGTGTAATGGGGATGATGACAAAGAACAACTAGAGCTAGCTTGTTAAAGGTTAAATATTTTAGGAGTTATTATTAAGGAAATATAGAAAATGGTAAGTTGTGATAAAAGCTAAAAAAAAGAAAAAGGGTAACAAGGAAAGAGAGAAGAGTTCACATCTTTTGAGTTTTTTTGTGATAAAGAAAAGGAATTATATTAATATTTCAAAGTTTTTATTTTAGATGATGACTGAATGAGAAGGTACGCATCTCAATTGTGTAAGGATACGTAGCCAATTAATAAATGAAGGGAAAACTCTCTTTCCGTTCTGGAACAAGCTTTTTCAGGTTTCAAATAAGACATAATCCTTCTATAGCTTAACTCCACATATCAAAGTGTTTCTCTCCACTTTTTTTTTTGTTGAACTATGTTGTTTCTCTCCTTGACCACTTGAATTTAAAGAAAACTCTCAAATCTTTCTTTGGTGAATGATATTGATCTTTCAAAATATGGAAGTTAACGTGGATATCATGATTAAGTTGAGTGAAAATTAAAATTTAGATTTTACATTGCTAAAATATATTCAACAAGTCTACATGACCCGCCTCTTTGGACTCCCGCTTGAACCGCCTGTGAAAGAAAGAAGGGTTCCTCTCTCCACGTGATTGAACATGTGAGAGGAGAGAGAACCCCTTATTTCTCTCACAAGCGGTTCAAGTGGGAGTCCTAGGAAAACGGATTGAGTATGCTTTTTGAAATATATTAAACAAACATTCTTGTATATAGGCACGACTTGGCCGATGGTCCTCTAAGTGTTGAATCGAGGAACATTTGGTCATATGGCACACGCTTCCTTTCTCTTACTTTGTGTATTAGTTTCACATAATGTGTCTCCACTAGTTTTTGGTTAACCTTCGTGAGCTTTTCTATTGTCATATAGCTGCAAATTGATATCTGTACTTTCTATTAATACTAATCATATTATTTAGGACTAAACTTTATGGTATGAGTGGACCAACAAATTATTGAAGTTGGAAAGCATGCAAGATGACAACTAGGTCAAACAAAGAGGCTCTGTATCTAGAATTTGTGCATTGCCAAATCCAACTTGAAACTATGGTTACCTCATCATTTATTATTAATGTCTATCATAAAGTCATTACAATTAAGGATTTATATTAGTCTCACAAGTCAAATTAAGTATAATTTCTCTCTCTGTTCATAGACTATACATCTGTGAGTCATAATTTTTCAAGGTAGGGTTGGGTTGTTCAACAAAAAAAAAAAGGTAGGGTTGGGTTAAACAATGCTTTCAGCCGCCTTATTTCATTGTTTGGGGAAGCTACAACTAGAGTATTGGACCTATGATTATTAGGTTAACAACTTTGACTGGTCAGTCAACATATTTTAACTACAGAAACTCTCAACAAAGATCGTAGTTTTTTTTTTGTTGAAAACAAACAAAGATCTAGTTTGTCGTCACTTTGGTGACGTTTGATTATTGGATTCTTTTTAGCCCCCGTTTGGTTAGTGCGTTAATTCTGTTTTAGCCCCTCCAAGTGTTGCATATTCGTTGGTAGCACAGTTAGTAAGTGTATTTATTGGCCAGCGCTTTGGGGAAAGCTAAATAGTTTCCGGGGTGTGAAGACTTGTCAAAAATTGGTCAATTTTGCTTGACAATTTTATTTTTCAAGTTGTTAGAGGCAAAAATAAAAAAAAACCCCCACCTCACCTCTCTCTCTCCACCTCATCTTCTCTCTCCACCTCATCTTCTCTCTCCCTACCATTATCTCTCTCTTCTCCGATTAAGTTCGCTGGCCGAAATATTTTCCGGCCGGCGACCATTAAAAAAAAAATCACTCTCTCTCTCTCTAAAAACTCCGGCGAAGGAACCCCCTTCGCCGGAGAAACCAGACCGAGATCTGGTTTAAACAACCAGATCCCGGTCTGGTTTGAAACCAGGCCGAAATCTAGTTGATGAAACCAGATCGGGATCTGGTTTTAACAACCAGATTCCGGTCTGGTTTCTCCGGCGAAAGGAACCCCCTTCGCCGGAATATTTTGAAAGAGAAGGAGGTTTTTTTTTTAGAGAGCGAAAGAGAAGAGTTTAAGGAAAAAAATTTATGTTGAAGGTCGTCGGCCGGAATTTTTTCGACCGGCGACCTTCGTCGGAGAAGAAAGAGATGAAGTGGAGAGAGGTGAGGTGGTGAGAGAGAGAGATGAGGTGGACAATTTCCCCATAAAATATATTTCCCTAGAAAATTTTCAAAATTTTACATATTCCCTTTAAAATTTCACACCCCGGAAACTATTTAGATTTCCCCAAAGCGCTGGCCTATTTATTCTGCAATGCGGAGGTCGCAGGTTTAATCTCATGGAAGTGTAAATCAAAAAATACTGAACTTCAATATAAATAGAGTAATTTATGTGGCCTTTAAATCATTTAATTTTGTTAGGCCTCAGACCAGTAGTAATTTGGCAGTTATTCGTTGTGGTCTCCAATAGTTATATAAATTTGTTTTTCTAAAAGTATCCTTAAATTGGGACAAAATAGAATTAAATTCCAAAAACATAATCCCCCTTCTCATTTCATGAATTCTCTCCTCCGCCGCATCTCCCTCTCGCCACCTCACCATCTTCTCGGCGGTCGCCGGCTAACACTTTTTCCGACGACCTTCAAACTAAAAAAAGAAAAGAAAGAAACTTTCTTTTGTTTTTTCTTTCTCGATTCTTCTTCTTTTTCTTTTTTCCTCTCTCTCTCTTTAAGTTTTCCTTCGCTGGCAGAAACCTCAACAAAGGAGAACACCTCTGGCAGAAGTGTTTCCTGACTAGGAACTTTCATGAGAGAAGGTTTCCCAACTGGAAACCCTTGCCTCAACGAACAGTTTCCAAGTCAGAAACCCTTTTAAAATAAGGCCCTGAAGTACAAATATGAAAACAAAATAGGAAAATGATATATTAACCTCTTCATACACTCTCTTGTTTAGGTGGTGAATAAGAAAAAATGTATTTTAGTCTTTTTCACATAGCGAAAAGACTAAAATACCCCTTATCTTATTAAAGGGAGTGTACAAGAGAGTGTACGAGAAAACCTCTGTATAAGCTTCCAATAAAATATTTGATAAAATTTGGATTGAAGTTTCTGTCAAAGATACGTGTTATATTTAATGGGATGTATTTATAGTATGAACGACCATATGTGGACGGGGAAGATGTTGAAGTGGCAGTGGTTAACAAAAAAGATGAATAATTTGGTGGTTGATGGAGATGCATATGATTAAAGGGGAACGAGAAGATGAAGAAGTCGGTATGTGGTGGTTGTTGTGGTGGTGGAGATGGTGGTTGCGTTTTTGGTCTTTTAATAACTTGGTTTCCCTACAACAACTAGAATTTGACCGTCTCCGTAAGAAATTCTTTCTACCGTATACGAGCGGGGCTTCGTAGAACTTTAATAGTTTGGCCTAAATCGATTTGATGACTCTTACAGTCTTACTTGAAATTAAATAAAATGATATATTGAAAGTAAATGTTTTATTGGCCGACAACAAATCACATTAAGAAAATCATGTTCTAAGAAACAGTAATTTGAAAATTGTTTGATAGAATGTGGACATTTCATTTGTATGATGAAAATTTTCAAATGCACAAACACTATCCAAAAAGATTTTTCTTAAGCAACCACTAACTATTTCATTACAGCAAACTAAGAAAATCAGTCTCTCTTTTCATTTAGTGCTTAAGACTTTTTTTTTTTTTTTTTTGATGAAGGGTAGTGCTTAAGACTTTGATACCCATGCTTGTATGAACTATTTCAACCATTCTAGTAAATTTTGACCTAAAGAGCAAGTTTAGGTTTCAGTTGCCATCCTAGGTACCAAGTCTTGCCTTTTAGTTACACTTAACTACTCATAGGCTTAATGATGCAAAGTTGACATCATATGATGTAATTTGCAGTAAACTGAAGCTATGATAATTATTTATACAAAAACTCTATTTCCTTCCCCCAGCCCTCCGCCGACGTGGCGACATATCACTGGAGTATATTTTCTCACAATTCTCTCTTCAATTGCTCCAGACTCAAATGATATGTTGTCACATCGACGGAAGGCTGGGAAATGATCCAAAATGGAGGGATGAATCTCTCCAATTACTCTACGCTCAACTGATATGTTGTCACATTGCCGGAGGGCTAAGGGAGAGACCAAGATAAAGGGATGAATATAACTTCTCACTTTCTTATTTATAACCCCATGTTGGCTTATCTTTTTATTTTATTTTTTGGTTAAACCAAAATTTCATTAACTGAAAAAAAAATAAAAGTAAAAAGGTAAGTCGACATGCAGTTATAAAAAAGTAGTGTAGTCAGGACATTAATTTTGGCTCCACCTTGTCTTTAAGCTGTTAGCGTCCTTCAAGTTTTTGACCTCTAAGAGCATCTCCAATGCAAAACTCAAAAAAATCTCTATTAATCCTATGTGTCAAGTTCTAATTGAGATTCTCACTCTTAGGTGGCGTTAATAGAGATCCTCAATTTTTTTTTGTCTCCAATGCAGAACTCTAAACTTATTTTATTTACTTATGTGGCATAGTTATCTTTGTAAATAAATAATTAGTTATTTTAGAAAATATAGAAGACTCGATTTCTATTGGTTGAAAATCAAATATTGATGAGTTGGACAATTAGAGATATCTCAAGAGGACACTCTAGAAATAGAGTTGTCCTCTTGAGATATCTCTATTCCACCCTCGACACGTCATCTTAGAGATCCAAATAGAGTGTTGCATTGGAGAGGATTTTTGAGAAAAAACTCTAAATATCCTAAGTGGCACTCAGAGTTTCTAAGATTGAGTGTTGCATTGGAGATGCTCTAAAGGGGAACACTAAACCTCTTAGGGCTCCATTCAAGAATTGTTGGCATTCTCACTCCATTTATAAGTAATTGATTAGAAAAGATTTAAACGAACAATTAGTTTAAAAATATATAGACCAATTGTAGTTTCAACTAATAAGATTTGAAAAAGAAAATTATAATTAGGGTGAAGTTCAAAATTACTTTTTCGAATTTATATACTTCTAACTATCGCTCTCTCCCGTCCGTTATCTTGCATGTTTGATAGTCAAGCTTCATCAATTTCATATTACCCATCAATTCTTGTAAGGATTTAGAAGCAGTTCATCAATCTTTGTCATTTCCAGCATGACATAGAACGAATCAAAGATGAAACAGAGTATGGAATCATCGGTAAAATATTTTATTAGTACTTTCTCTTTCAAGAAATCGCGTATCTGTCTCAACATATTATGAACTATCATATGCATTATATCGGTCATATTTCAATTTCCTTTTTGTGAATTTTCATGACAATCTTATTTCGTTTTCCAACTTGAAATACAAAATCGAATTTCCTTTTCAAAATGTCATTTTCATTTATTAACAAACACAAAAATCACAAGTTTGACATTTCATTTTACCTTCGTTAATTTCTTGTAAAACACTAAGATTTGAACCTCAATCTTCCAACGAAATGACACACCGGTTATTAATCAACCAAGATGAGCTTCATACGTTTTACTTTAAATGTTGGTTATTCTTACTATCACGTCGTTGGCTCGACTTGAATGTGAACCCTGACTTCGCAAGGGGGCAAACAATAATATATCATAACTATTGGATTAAAAGTTGTATTAGGTTGGGGGAGAAAGCTGATGATTGGATGGACAATACTTCATGTTTCATTCTATTGGAATGAGTTGACTGAGGCATCAATTGAATGTGGTATTCCCTACATTAATAATGCAGTCAAATTTTACCATCAACCCCATTAATTAGAAAAAATAAATGTAGGACCTTTTACTTTTTCTTCTAATCAAACTTACTAAAGAATTTATAGAGATGGCCACTTATTATTGTGCATGACTAAAGTCATGGAAGTCATATTAGTTATACTAGTACAATTTGCTTTATCTTGGGATTATTTTTCAATTCTTGGGTCTAATTATGACCCATATGTGTAAAAGAGGAATGTTGAAAGTTCTTCGTATTTTTTTTTACATATATATAATTATACGTATATATATTTTATTTGTACCACAAAGCAAGAGGTTACTTTATCTCAATGATTTAAAATTAAAAATACAAATTTTTCAATCAATGCATCAACAGTGAGTAAAACTCATTATAGCATTCCTCAAACCCTAATTTCCCTCTTTCCTTTAGGAGAAGGAAGACAAAAATATCTACTCAACTAAAGAACATCCAATTCTATCCTCTCTAGACAGTTTTGAGTGAAACTCATGCACACTTCCTTGTAATGAAGGAAAACTCTGCCTATTACAAGATGGATCCACAACTAGAAACTCCAAGCCTTTACCAAGCGAACCGAGATCCTGTTCCATCGAGAAAACGATCTATGTGCCACCCTTTAGTTTTTAACTCGGACAAGAACGGAGGAAATAATTTATCCATCTTCTCGTAAGCTTCTCTAAAGACTATTTCTTTCGATGAGTGACTATGTTTCTCGATATCTGCAGCATATGCAGCAACCATCCATCCTCTCAATGCATCTTCTCCAGTAGCATTTTGCTCCAAAACCATGTCGGTCCATCTATTATTACAACTTAGTAGAAATTTCTCGTCCGGAAACAGATCCCTCAGTTGGTGGAATTTTGAAGGTTTAACGGCTTCATGTATAGGTCTGCCAACCTTTACGCTTCCAGCTTCTTTTATTACTCGACCCGGAAAGAGAAGATCTTCTTTGTATCTTAGGTCAGCAGGACTAGCTATCTTCCCTTCCTGCGTTGAATTGCAGCGAAAGGAGGTATTGAACTATGAGTTGTCAAAAAAGAAACAAGAAAAGTTTAGTTTGTGAATCAAACCTTGACAAAATCGGCTACAATCATGGCTGTCCTCTGTGGATTCAATGTATTAATAGGAGCTGCTCGCATTTCTTCGACAACACTATAAATATGTAGAGCAGAAAGCACGGGACCAACCACCATCTAAAATGGAAAGAAAACCAAAAACATTGAGAACAATTGACAATCATAAATGAAAGAAAGGTAGTATGGGTTTAAAATGTTACTACCCACGAAAGGGTATTAGTAATATGTTAGTCCGAGTTGCCGCCCTGGTGGCACATGACAAGCCATAAGTACATATATGCAGCATGCAGGTAAACCAAAAGAGAGGATAGGCCAGATCTTATTCACAATGGTTCCATAGAAGTAAAATTGAAACTCTTTAGACTGTTGAAATTGCACATATAGAACCATTCAGATACAAATCTTACAATTACTCAACATTAGATCCAAACATGGGCCATACCATGTCCACGATGTTTTGATAGAACTAAAGCTAAATCAATTGTAGTGGTATCAATGTCAAGGGGAGGATATCAACAAGTTATTAATGTATCTCAGATCGGACAAGCTTCTGGCACTTGCATCATTGCATGTAAATCCAGTACATTTTTAATGTATATAACATAAGTAATAGGATAAATTCCTAGTATCTATTTCCGTAACCTGTACATAATTTTATTGTGATCTTGTCTATCAACCACTCTGGCAAAAAAGATGTTAATCAATTGGATTTTTATATGGGGGACGACAGGACTAAAATGTTTCATTGCCACGAGAACAAAGTATACTTCAGTACGAGAAAAATCAAAGAAACATAAAAAATCAAACATGTTCAATTTTTTGGGAAAATGGCTTTCTTAAATACTAGGACAAGAAAGCCAATGTAACTGATAGTCTGATACCATACCTTTCCTTGCATAGAGGAGCAAACTGTAGATGCTAACTGGATGCCTGCTCCTAATCCTAGTACATTGAAAACAGTCGAGATGGCCTCTCCTTTTGCGAAAAGGTCACTGAGATTGCCTTCTTTGGCGAAAGAAGAATATATTGGCAACCTTGTGGCTCTTGCTGCAACAACTGCCATTCCCTGGAAAATGCAAAGATATAGAACATACAACACCCATTGCAAAAGTAGTTGGGACAAGAAAAGATACATGAGATACAACACCATATGGCTACGTCAAACTTTAAAAGCTTTAGTGATCTAACATACAATAGTAGTTACTTCCTATAAACGCGATAGAGGTAAGGTTAATCTATCATAAAGAAATAACTAAATAAGCACCTTCGCAAAATTTCCGAGTCCAGCCATTTCAAGAAAAAGATGGGGACATAACGGAGATAGAACTTCCAAGCCAGTGCCGAAGTCATATAGCACGTCAGCTGCCAAGTAAAAGCGGATGTTCAGCCACTTCCGCTTTGAGATGCCGAAGATTTCTCGGTACGTAATTAATTCAGCACTAAACAAAATGATTATAAGGGGAAAAAAATAGCATGAATGGGATACACAAGTAACAAACCCAGAATCCTCCAACGCTTCGGCTCTGAATCCATTCTTGCACCCAAATTGCTACATATGAGCTTCCCTACATGTTGCATCCCATCCTTTAAAACCTAGAATATCATCAACATTGAAGAATAAGAATCACTTCTATATTTCCTTGACATTCGTCTGGTTCGGATTCAATTTTGTTCGTTCTTACCCAACTAACAGCAGTTGCCTGAGCAGGGGTTGGTCGTAAGCCTGCAGCAAATAGCAGTGACTGCAAAGAAGTAATAGTATTGAGAAGCCATTATAGAGTTATTAGTTCAAGTTTATATTACGAACTCCAAAACCCTGATGAGAATATCAAGGTGTCGTGATATTAGGGTGTTCTTTTCATGAATAGCCGGACATTGAGGAATATCCGGAAAAGGCATTTCCAGAATCAGTCTGATTCTATCTAGGTTCGTTAATATAATCAAATCAAATTTGGATGTTAATTTGCAGAAGTGATTTACAGGAAACAGAAGAAGACCTGAGTTGACAGTACTGAGAGTGCAGCACTAGTAAAATGTTGCATAGCTCGGAACTGAGAGTATCTTAGGTACCCCTCGTTCACACTGCATTGCCAGTATATCCAACAAACTTAGAAGAAATTAAGCAAAAAAATACAGCATATATAAAATTTCTCCATAAATGATGCCGAATAATGTTATAATATCCAACCTGTAAGGATATCCCGACGGGAAAAACTTATTAAGCAACGACTCGACAAATTTATGGGCAACTGGCCTTGAGTCATCAATCACCTTCACCTACATTAAAGAAAAGTGGAAAACCATACATATCTTATACGGAAAAATTCAAAGTACCCGAGAAAGAAGTGTCATTCATCCACCCAATAAACCGTAACACATACAAGATTAGAGTAAATAAAGAGCCTTCTCATACTAGAAGTTGTTCTTCACTTTCACTTGTCTTATATCGAACTTATCTGAACATGAATACACATTTTACCGTAGTTTCATGCTAGATTACAATCCTACAAATACAAAACAAGTCCGAAAAACATTAAGATGGGGTTCAAGATGATCTTCGTGTTGGGAACTCAAGTGCTATGCGTTCTCTTTCCGCACCTAGTCTACAACATTATATTTCTATCCTATTCAGCATTTACCAAAAAGATTTGGGACCCCAATTCAGTTTCCTGACCTATTATACCTCAACAACCTGTTACTAGAAACCCTTTCACTATAAACTCAACATTAACATTGCTGGACTGAGAAAATGATCATCAATAAGGAATTGCCTAATCCAAAATTTACCAACATACTAATACCAACCCCTCAAAACCCAGAACAGAAATTGTCTAATCCAAAGATCATCAACAAGGAACCCTAAAAATGATATTAAGAGTTCAAGAGAGAGAGAGAGAGTTACAGAGAGACGGCCGTCAGGTTGGAATTGAAACTGACGAGAAACTGTGTCGACGGCTTCAACCCATGAAACAGAGAGTAGAGATTCTTCTCTGTCTGGTTCTTTCTTTTGCATCTTTATTTTCGTCTACAAGATAATAATACAAGAAATATTACAAAATGACGAAGATAACTTCATGAACTAGCAATCTAAAATTATAATATTTGTTATCATTTGTAGAAGATTCATTACCAGGACGTTCATGGCGGAATACAGGAGTGGAGTCGGGATTTGTAATTGCTCACTTCACTTGCTTTGCTTGCCGTCCCCAAATTGCTTGTGTCGGTGTTCACATGGCTCCAACCATGGCGGAATAGAACAGTCAAAAGGTGAGAAAGATTGTGTCTGGATAAACAAGTGAGGAAAAGTATTACTTCAAAATTTTAATGGAAGGGACGACTACAAGAGATTTTACCAACCAATACATACTGAGGGCTTTACAAAACAATCCACACTTAGGGCACCCAAACATCAAAACCTCAAAAATGACAATCTCATGTTGAACTAGTGATGTGAGTCATGTGAGAGTCAGCCTTCTGGACCGTCAGTGATGTTATCTGCTTTGACACTTCACTAAAAAGATGATCCTTCTCTTAGCCAACATCTATAGTGGTTTGTTGGCACTTTAAAATGCGTCATCACAAATGAATTGACTGTAATACACGTCACTAGAAAATGATGATTTTTTCTTTCGACATAATTTGGGTTGCAAGTGACACACTTCTTTTTTGTTACAGGATCCACGACTTTAACACGTGTCACTATGCAAGAGTGATTGTTCGATGGAGTATTGATCATTGAAACGGTCTGGGAGGTCATGCGAGCTAATTTTCCAAACAACTAGTGATACACACTCTTTGACAATCTACAAACTGTGAGAGAGAGGCTTACAAACTTTGAGAGTAGTGGTTTGATTTTCTAGTGAAGTCGACTACTAGACAAGCTACAAATTTTTGGACGAAGTCAAATGTGTAGATGACATATGATTGTATGAAACTAAAAACGAGTTTAAAGCGGTAAGTGAAAATAACACGAATGTAGGTCCTGTACAACTAAAGTTTTTTTTTTGAAAATCTACTATGATCTACGTTATTCATTATAAGGCATTGATACATCATCAAGATGTAATAAGCACGATAATTTTATAAGTAAAATCAATAGTTAAAGGGGCCTAAAGCCCAAAAACATAAAACCTAAAGTCGGAGTATATTATATATACATGGGAAGTTTTATAAGGGCCTCCCATAAGTGTTATAGACGTCTCCTTCCTTCACAAACTCCTCCTCAAATTTGCCTTGAGGGAGGCCCCTACAACACTTATAGGGGGGCCCTTTAAAACTACCCTATATATACATTAGTAACCCAAACAGGAAATTGTGTTGAAGATCCAGTTTTAGACTTTTGGGAAATGATAGAGTGTCCAGTAAAGTGTCTAAATTTCCTCATTTAGAAACAACCGTAGTCAAAATTTGAAAAAATCTTGTCTTTTAGTGAATTCCACAAGGGGTGAGCAACGGTCGGTTTTTATCGGTTTGGCTCGAACCGAAGCCGAACCAATAAGTGGCGGTTTGACTAAATTATCGGCCGAAGTCGAGCCGATCATTTGGTCGGCCGACATAGTTCGACTCGGTTTGGTTCGACTCGGTTGATCGGTTTAACCGAGCACAATTTAGTAAAAAATGGTGAAGTAATGTTATTCGTTTCATTGCATATATCGAAAATAAAAATTAAGAACCCATCGTACTTTTCCACCATTGCATACCGAAAATTAAAATTACATCGTACTTTGGCACCATTACAAACAAAAAAAGAAGTAGGAGTGCGAAAAATTTATAATTTTAAGTTACTAACTAAAAATAGGTTGTGGTACATAGAAAAACAGTGAAGACTTACCTCTAAAACTTTTCAATCAAGTTGAAAAGGTTTGTGGTTAATGAAACCGACCGACAACAACAACTAGGAAGGTTGACAGACAATAGTATTAAAGAGTTGATTAGGGGTTTTCTATTTTTTTTCCTTTTGTAGTGTAACACTTTCTGATTTACAAAATTATTATTTCATTTTTCCTTAGGGTTCGGTCGGTTCGGTTTGGGCGGTTTTTAGAAACTCAAGTCGGAGTCAAACCAGACCGCTTTGGGTTTGATCGGTTTTTCGGCCGAACCGAATCGAACAGTGATCGGTTCGCCCCAAAAATCGATCGGTGCGGTTCGACTTGGTTTGGTTCTGCCAATTGATTCGGGTTTTGCTCACCCCTAAATTCCACGTCAACTGGGCACCCATTTGGGCTCCGAGTTGGGCACTCTAACATCTCTCAACTTTTTTAAGTTGAAAAGACAAGTTGTATTTCCTTGGTTAAAAACTTAAATATTTGTATTTTGTTTGGTTAAAAACTCAATATTTTTAACAAAGTTGTGGCAAAACTGGCTCAAGGTGTTGCCTAGCTAATGTAAAAGTGTTGGTTAGCTATGGATTCTAGGCAATCGGACCTCCTAAATTTGAATGGCAATGAGCTGCATGAATGGCCTGATTCCGATTTGTACTTTTAGGGTGTCCAATCATGGTTTCCAATCTGACGCCAGATAGATTCAAACCTCAAAACAACATTACTTCTAGGGGTTCTCAGAACTACCTCCAAACTGTTCCCATTGAAGAATAGTTCACTCCAATCTTCTCCTTTTTGAATAATTCATGCTCAAATTCTCATGATTATTCACTTGAACCCGGAATTTCCAACCCCGAATTTTCTTATCTTTTGTAAATCATCAAAACTGAACTGAAGTCTTTGATCTTAATTGAAATGATCATGAGAATTTCAAACTTATTAGGCTTACTGGTTATTCTTTCATCTTTATTTATTGTAGTTCCTGCTAGAATTTCTGGATCCCAATCGGAAGCTTATGTTACTCTTCTTTATGGAGATGAATTCTTACTTGGTGTTCGTGTTCTTGGGAAATCTATCCGTGACACTGGATCGAAAAAAGATATGGTAGTTCTTGTCTCTGATGGTGTTTCTGATTATGCTAAGAATCTCCTCCAGGTATCACTTCAAAAGGAAGAACTAGGGTTTCATTTCAAATTTCATGTTTAGTTCTCATTTTCTTCGTTTTTATTGAACTTTAGTTGAATGAAGTTGTTAGTTAACCTTTTCAAAATTTCACCTTTACGGGGCTCTGTTTGGTTGCTAAAGTTATTTGTTTACTGAAGGCATGTTTTTGAGTTGTAATTCAATTGTTCTACTAGGCTGATGGTTGGATTGTGGAGCTTATAAGCTTATTAGCTAACCCTAATCAAGTTCGGCCGAAGAGATTTTGGGGAGTTTATACGAAATTGAAAATATTTAACATGACAAAGTATAGAAAAGGTAATTAATTTTTCTTGAACAATTTGAATTTGTTTGCTTTACTATATCATTGTTTTGGTATGTATATCGGTACTTGGTAGTTGGTACTTGAATTTTTTCGGTTATTCGTTGATTTTTATTATACCCTCAATTTTTGCAGTTGTGTATCTTGATGCGGATACTATTGTGGTCAAGAATATCGAGGATCTATTCAAATGTGGGAAGTTCTGTGCAAATTTGAAGCATTCAGAGAGGATGAATTCAGGTGTCATGGTTGTGGAACCATCTGAAACGGTTTTCAACGACATGATGAGCAAAGTGACCACATTGCCTTCTTATACTGGAGGTTTTTCTTTCACTATCACTTGTGTTATGTGCAGCTTGTTTACACATGAATACTCATTTAACCGTAGTTCTGATGCTAGGTTACCAATCTCAAAAGACACTATGATGGGACAATGTGGTCCAAGATGGTCTCTGATTTAAAAACCTGAATTTTATGCATTCTCTATTCACACTTAGACTACAACATTTAAGCGAATTTTGACTGACAAATTTTTTGGGGTCAGGCATTAGTTGATTCTAAATTCTAGTGAAAAGAATGAACGAAATATTAATGAGATATGAGGGTAAAGAAATGTAAAACTTCACTATATTCTGATCAGAAATACCTCCCTGATGAACTTCCGAAACAACTTAATCTGGAATCTGCTGTGGCACCTGAATCTGTCTCCCAAAAAAGTAGTGAACCCTTTTGAGTGCTTTTTGTCTTATTCATTTCAGATGTTACTGTAGTGTTCACTTTTATC
>BEHA01050036.1:211956-229071 GCA_002897215.1 Eschscholzia californica subsp. californica | reverse complement strand
AACTTTAGTTGAATGAAGTTGTTAGTTAACCTTTTCAAATTTTCACCTTTATGGGTTCTTTTTGGTTGCTAAAGTTATTTGTTTACTGATGGCATGTTTTTGAGTTGTAAGGGGGAATTACTAAAACCCCCACCTTTTCATAATGCAGATTACTGAAACCCCCACCTTTCATTTATAATTACAAAAACCCCCACCTTTTTGAAAATTCTGTTAGATTTAACTTTATACTTTTAAATATTACTTTGTTACCCCTCTTACTAAAACCCCCACCTTTTCATAATAAACTTACTAAAACCCCCACCTTTTCTAATACACTTACTGAAACCCCCACCTTTTCTAAACAGACTTGGACTCTTACTGAAACCCCCACCTTTTCAATATGCACATTACTGAAACCCCCACCTTTCATTTATAATTACAAAAACCCCCACCTTTTGACCACTTTTGACTGCTTTTTGCTCCTTTTTATGCAATTTTTTTTCTATTTAAACCCAAGTTTGAGACCACCATATAAACTTCACCCCTTCCATCAACAAGTTTTACTTTAGTTATTTAATGGCTTCTTCAAGCTCATCAAATATGTATCAAAATGCAAGATCACAACAAGAGGTAGTTTTTTTTACTTTAGTTCTTTTGATTGATTTATATAATTACTGATTTTTCAATATTCACTATGTTTAGGTTATTTGTCAACTTTGCGATCAACAAGGACATTCGGTGTTAGACTGTTCATGGATGTATTCTAGATGCACAAACGGCAATTGCAATGGAATTCGGAAATTGATGGTATTCGGCAAACCTAATTCATTTGGTGAAAAATTTCTTACTTGCCAATTTCCCGAATGCGGTGGATTTTGGTGGTTCAAGAATGAACTCAACAAATTTCTCTGGTTGTCCGATGTTATATCGAAGAAAAACAAGTCCAAATTAGATATCACATTAGATGATATATGCGAAGGAGTTGCACAAACACTTAAATTTAGGTTTTAATGTCTATTGTGGTAGTTATGTCTTTTAGGTTTTAATGTCTATTGTGGTAGTTATGTCTTTTAGGTTTTAATGTCTACTTGTAATTTCATTTTATGTCTTTTAGTAGTTGTAGTTCTTATTGTGGTAGTTGTAGTTCTTATTGTGGTAGTTTTAATGTCTGAGGTTTTAAATTTAAGTTTTAATGTCTACTTGTAATTTCATTTCATTGTGGTAGTTGTAGTTCTTATTGTTGTAGTTCTAAGATCTGAATAATGCGAGTTATGATGCCGAATGATAAAAAGCCGAGCTTATCTGATCTCAAAATGGTCAAAACAGTTTCACTGTCTGTGGTTTTCCCAACCACCAAAGCTCTCGCCAGGGTCATAGTTCGTAAACAGCCGGAACTCGTTTCCTAGCTTGTTAGAGTGATTAGGCCTGAAACAACATGGATACACGCCCAATAGTTCAGCAGCTCCCTCCTCTTGTACTGCCCCTGAATTGGTAAGTCCGGACAAAGTGTAAATATAATATCTTCTCACCACTCACCAGATAAGGAGGATCTGCTACAATGACCTGGTAAACTATGCTTCAACTCCTCTGGTAACTCTTCTGGTACATTGTAATCGTAAAATGTAAAATCACTTCCGTATTGCTCAAAACGTTTGTCATACTCAAAGAGCCGTGCAGAAATACTAGGATCACTTTTCTGAAATTCAGGTAGAGTATAACCATAACTTTATTGGAAATATCAATAAATGAAGGCAGAGGAAGAAATTTCATTGACCAAAAAGGATAGAGTAGATTCAAAACAACACAATGAGAAATAAGTATTATTTTGTACATAGAAAGTATGAATGTCGAAGTCCTATTAACTCCCTCCACTTTCCTTCAAATCGCAAGTTAAAACTTCCACTCGAATCTCTCCTAACTACACCCTCGGTTTGATATCATATCACACTAAGTCTTAGTATGCCAAAAACTAAAGTTACTTCGAAAATAGTCAACCTTTTATTATATTAAACAGAAAGATTGAATGTACACAGGCTTACCTTAGAAAAGTGTAGATGTAGGATTCTCCAACTTTGTCCTCCCCCTATCTATTAACTATGTGAGAATCCTAAGTTACCATATGGTATGTAACAAAAACTGGGAGAGTCAAGCTCTTTGGAAGTCCATACAACACGTCATCTTTCGGTGTATTTGGAAGTCCATACAACACGTCATCTTTCGGTGTATTTGGATATCCCGCAACAAAGCGATTTTAAAAGGGAAATCAGTAGCCTTGAGTTCGATCATACACCTAGTCCAAAGGGCGCTGGGGAAGGATTGGGCTAAACTTTTAATCTTTACGAGGTCATGGTAGCACATGACGCGTTGATGAAATTCTTCTTTAGGGCGTGGACAACTACAAAAACAAAATGGAGGTAGACAATACAATAACAGGGGTAGGCAACTACATCAACAAAACCTTCTTGCGTCTTAACGCGGGTGTTTTTTTTTTCTTGTCCTCCAGGAGGGGTGTTGCCTGACCTCCAAGAGTTTTTCTTATTTATATTGATTCAAAGTTCCAAAAAAGAAAAAGACCCAGAAGCAAGAGCATCAACTTAGACAAGTGAACAAATGGGTTCAGCTGGATTTAGTACGAAGCCATTGTCGGGCTATACCCAATAAGAATCGGACCCGAACTACATAAAACCATCATAATAGCTACAAATAGTACTAAATCCGATCCGATCATTGGTCTACCTTCGGGGTTTCTTTCGTTAATCCATCTTATAAACATGGGTAGTATCTTAGCAAAGAGAATAATGATAAGGATTAACCCGAGTAATAGAAGAAGATGAATTACAGTGAAGTAATAGAAGAAGATGAAACACAAGAGTAATAGAAGAAGATGAATTACAGTAATAGAAGAAGATGAATTACACTATGTTTTAGCTTAATACCCTTAAACATAGCAACCCCTAATTTCCCATAAGAAGATGAATTACAGTAATCTGGAATTTGAATGACAGCCGTGTAACTCTAATTTCCCATTTCATTTTCCTTTTTTGATTTCTCCATCATCGTCATCAAGCAAGCAAGCAAGCAAGCAGATTCTAAAAAAAAGAAAAGAAAAACTGGATTTGTGGACGAAGTAGTAGTAGAGATATATAAATAATACCTAATAGACTTCAATCTTTCAACAATTGGTACTGATTCATCATCATTATAATCATTCGTGTTTTCTCCATTAAACATAGCAATTAGCAACCCCTTTCAATTCTGAGTTTTAGGGTTTTGATTTCTCCATTAAAATCGGTAGAGTTGTTAAAGGTAACACATTTACCATTAAAGATTCTGGAATTTCAGAATTGAAATCTAGAGAGAGAGAGAGAGTACCTTCGGTTAAGGGAGAGAGAAAGAGAGAACCTTCAAAGGAGGATGCCTTCGAGAGAGATAGAGAACACCTGAGAGATAGAGAGAGAGAGAGAGAGAGAACACCTTCGGTTAAGGGAGAGAGAGAGAGAACCTTCAATGGAGGATGGGAAGAGAGAGATGGAAGGAGAGAAGATAGAGCTGGTTTAACCGTGATTTCCCTGCTCGGAAATCCATTTCCCGTGGGGGCTTGGTGGGAGAAGATAGAGCTAGTTATTAGCCCCCACGGGGTTTCTCGAAGGCGCCCAGATTTTTGACTTTGTAAAGTATGGGCTTGTTTAACAAATGGGCAATTCGGTCAATACACATCACTAACGGCCCCATGCTGTTAAATATGACGGAAAAATTCAAAAAGGTGGGGGTTTTTGTAATTATAAATGAAAGGTGGGGGTTTCAGTAATCTGCATTATGAAAAGGTGGGGGTTTCAGTAATTCTCCCGAGTTGTAATTCAATTATTCTACTAGGCTGATGGTTGGATTGTGGAGCTTATAAGCTTATTAGCTAACCCTAATCAAGTTCGGCCGAAGAGATTTTGGGGAGTTTATACGAAATTGAAAATATTTAACATGACAAAGTATAGAAAAGGTAATTAATTTTTCTTGAACAATTTGAATTTGTTTGCTTTACTATATCATTGTTTTGGTATGTATATCGGTACTTGGTAGTTGGTACTTGAATTTTTTCGGTTATTCGTTGATTTTTATTATACCCTCAATTTTTGCAGTTGTGTATCTTGATGCGGATACTATTGTGGTCAAGAATATCGAGGATCTATTCAAATGTGGGAAGTTCTGTGCAAATTTGAAGCATTCAGAGAGGATGAATTCAGGTGTCATGGTTGTGGAACCATCTGAAACGGTTTTCAACGACATGATGAGCAAAGTGACCACATTGCCTTCTTATACTGGAGGTTTTTCTTTCACTATCACTTGTGCTATGTGCAGCTTGTTTACACATGAATACTCATTTAACCGTAGTTCTTATGCTTGGTTACCAATCTCAAAAGACACTATGATGGGCCAATGTGGTCCAAGATGGTCTCTTATTTAAAAACTCGAATTTTATGCATTCTCTATTCAAACTTAGACTACAAGATTGAAGCGAAATATGTGAGGAATTGCATTTTGAGTGACAAATTTTTTAGGGTCAGGCATTAGTTGATGACTTGATTCTAACATTCTTGTGAAAAGAATGAATGAATTATTAATGAGATATGAGGGTAAAGAAATGTAAAACTTCATTATATTTTGATCAGAAATACCTCCCTGATGAACATCCGAAACTACTTAATCTGGAATCTGCTGTGGCACCTGAATCTGTCTCCCAAAACAGTAGTGAACCCTTTTGAGTGCTTTTTGTCTTAATTCATTTCAGATGTTTCTGTCCTGTTCACTTTTATCCAGCTCATTCTTTGATTTTAACAGGAGATCAAGGGTTTTTGAATTCATACTTTGCTGGATTTGCCGATGCACATGTTTTTGAGCCGAACTTATCAGAGGACTTCATGAAGTCTAGACCAGTAGCAGAAATGGAGCGGCTCTCTACTTTATATAATGCAGATGTTGGTCTCTACATGCTCGCCAATAAGGTAGGAGCTTATAAGTTTTGACAGAATAATATTTGGGTCTCGATTGCGTATTTAAGCTACAACTGTATTACTGAAAACATTGTATTTTCATTCCTTAAATGCAATATAGGTTTGTTTTCATGCCATCTTTACGCGTACGAGTCTTTTTAATACTTGTCAAAACTTTTAGGATGTGTACTTCTTTTATAGCATTAGTGATGAACCTTCACGAGTCATGATATAAATTGCATTCTCTAATTTTCTTGGAGTATTAGTTAAATCTATCTGTGGAATCTTTTCATCTTCTAATGGTATAAGCTGTATATGCAGTGGATGGTAGATGAGAAAGAACTCCGGGTTATTCACTATACACTTGGCCCTCTTAAACCCTGGGACTGGTGGACGTCATGGCTCTTAAAACCTGTTGATGTCTGGCAGGTATTTTCTACAAACTCCAACAGCTTTGTTACTGTGCTTGTATGGTGGATTTAGCCTTTAGGTAATTGTTAGTTTGTTCCTTATAAGCACGAGCATGCACGCGAGCTTGTTATGAGCATGATGTGTGAGGCATGTGATTAAAATTCTATTTTCACGTAAAATTAAAGCGGTTAGATGTTGAATAAATCTGCTTTATATGTGTAAAAGGAACATGATATTAATTAACTTAAGTTCACATTTTTAAGGCAATATTATTTGGGTGTTAATTTTCCGCTGATGCAGGATGTCCGTGAAAAGCTTGAGGAAACACTTCCAGGAACAAGAGGAGGTAGAAACCCTAATGATGAGCTCGTTGTCAAATTTCTATGTCTGCTTCCTATAGTTGCTCTTCTTTTGTGCAACTACCAGTTCCTTTTTCAGGTTGATCACTTTAGAGTTTCTCTATTCGGAAAAATATGAACAATTAGATGGAATCTTGACCGAAATGCATTGTTTTATTTTTGTAGTTGCAAAAAGATTTCTTTGCTGCATTATTTAGAAATTCATTAGGTGATAACATTAGACATTTCTACTACAAATTCAGAGCTGGTTGGGGACTTGGTTATTCTGCTGTTGGTGTTTCTTCATCATCTGTAATCAGTTCCAGTGAACAGGTGATCCTTCTCCCTCTATTCTAGTTCTATAGGTTGTACAAAGCCAATCAGAGAAAATGGGATGTACACTACGACTATATATGTTTTTGTTTGAATCTTCATATGCAAAGTCTGTTAAATAGAAATTACATTCAAAACATTCCGAGGAAATGCATGAATTTTTTCAGTAATAAGTAAAAAAATGCCATATGTCCAACTCTAGAAGGTTATTGAGTATAATGCTTTTACTCCCTAGTATATGAGGAGGGGATGTGAAATGTTAATCGGTCACTACATCGACGTAAATGAAACTTGTGTTTCTCTTTTATGTTTGAATCCTCTTTGGGGGGTGTCAATTTGCTAATCCAAAATGGCCCGATCTTAAGAAAGATTACCGATATATTTTCAGTGAGTTGTCCATTCAAGAATAGCTTTGGATGGGATTCAAAGGAGCTAATTGGGACGACATGTTCGATGAATATAGAAAATCTTGTCAAGATAGCATGCTGTGCGACATGGGTTGGATGATAGATAGGTTAACTATCACAAATGATTTGCCGAGAGTAGTTTTTAAGGATTTCTAGTTTAATCAGTTGGGATTTTGGACGCATCCCCGTTCTTTATGTTGCAGATTGTATTTAAATCTTTCTGAGCTTTGCAGTAACGGATGATTAAATGAACAAACATAAACATATATTTCAGCTCTGACCATGCATATCCATAAGATCCATTATTTCGTGTTTTATGTTTCTATTTCGGGGTCTATATCATATTTTATCAATTTGGGATGTGTTGTTGGGTTGATACAGTTGCACATACTGGATCGTAAAAAGCTGAACTTTTAAATTTTACTTTTAAAGACATCTCGTTTTTGATACTTTGCATTGTTGAAAGAAAGTGTATTGAAAGTAAGTTTAGGCGAAGAGATCCGTAGTACACAAAGAATGATATACTATTTGGGAAAGTGTATGCTTTGTAAATAAATTATGTTGGATAAGACTTTAATTGCTCTGATACTGAGGTCATTTTATGTCTGAGACTAAGTTATATTCTTACATGAGTTAGAGAAATAGATGTTCCTCATTTTATGTCTGAGACTAAGTTATATTCTTACATGAGTTAGAGAAATAGATGTTCCTCATTTATGTCCTAATTTAACTCTTGTTTGTGCAACAGTTCGCAAATGGCTCGCATCCCAAAATACCTTGTTATTTGGGTGGACTGTCTATTTTGGTTTGCTTCACGACTGCTTTGGTGTCCCTTGGGCTTGCATTTGCAGTTGTTCCTCGACAAGTGATGCCATGGACTGGTTTACTATTGGTGTATGAGTGGACATTCATGATCTTCTTTATAACATTTGGAGGATATCTCCATTTAATTTATAAATGGGGGAAGTCGACGATAGCTCAACCAGTGCCTTCTTCCACCGACTCTGAATCTTTTGGCTATGATTCTGGAAAAGGTCTTAATTTCTACACTAGTATAAGTGAATGAGAACCCGTATTTCATCAAACATGTCATACATCGATTTTTTTTCTTTTTCATGAACACTCCTATGATGCAGGTCATCAGCGGAAGGTTGCTGCTTGTGATGTTGCCTCGTGGTATTATGGGTTTGGGATGATATTTTTGGCTGTTGCTGCCCCATCATTGCCATTCCTATTTGGAATTACAGCACTTTTCCCAAGGTAAATATGTCAGCTATACTAGTGATGAGATTCTTGCACTGTCTTCGCTCATTAGCTTCTTTTTCTTCTCTTAAAAGCATAATTCTGCCTGTTGTAAAAAAGAAACCTTCACCTTGATGTCTAAACATGTGAGGTCACTTTATATGGACAAATCGCTTGGCGACTTAGCCCATTCCTTGGGTCGGATATTATTTCTTTGCTCGATCTAATCCTGAGAACCTGTGTGAAATATATATATACATTTAAAGAATAATTTGAAATGAAAACCGAAGAGTTGCCTACTGTTTGAAGTTGAGTTGATAGAGTAGGCGAGTCTCAAGGCATCTCGCCCTACCGAAGTACCAAAGGCTTTCAGGGCTTACACTCATAGCCTTTCAGTAGCTCCCTTAGAATCTAAGCCTTTTGAAGCGCCAGTAGTTGTAGCTGTGGGTAGGGCTTTCGTTCTTATCGCTCCGGGTTCCGATCTATATGACCTCCGGGCGGTACAAAGTACACCTCTTCCGTAGAGGCAGGTAGTAACCTAACCTTTAAGAGTCTGTTCAAGGGGGAGCCCGAAATGTGAGCTTCAAAACCTACCTATGCCCACTAGCTATTGATGCAATTATATAAGGTAAAAAAGAAAAAGTGCTTCACTGGTTTTCAGTTTTAACATAATAAATTAACTCTCATAACTTCGATTCTTTTGTCTGTGCATTAGAATAGTACTACCTGTAATTTTAGATTTCCATTAATCAGGGCGAGGTTGCTAACATGTATTTCCAAATTTGGTTAACTTTTGACAGGTTGGGTTTGATGGTTGTTGGGGGTATAATGTTGGCATCTTTTATGACATATGCATCAGAGCACCTAGCAATCAGGGCATTTCTACGGGGTCGTGAAGATCGGGACACTCATCACACAAGAAGCTTATATTTATTATGTTGATTATGTGTGTAGTCGTTTCTTTGTAATTTAACAGCATTCTATCTCCTGGTAGCTGGATATGGTGGGGTTGCTCTCCCGTAGCTTCCATTTTTAGATGGTTAACCTGACTAACTAGACGAGCTTTGGCGAAGTTGGACACTCAAGATTTCTTCTGGTTGTAGTCGGGATGAGCCGTACTTCTGTTGGGAAACAAGCTACCTTGAGGCAAGTAGCAAGTTACTGCAGGTTTAGAGCAACACTTGTTTTTCTCATTCTTGTAACATATATCGCGGGACAGTTCTTGTATTCTGAAACTTCTCAGGTCAATGTTCAGTAAAGCTGTTGAGATAATCTTGATTTGGTACTTTATCTAGTGCTTTCCCGCAAATTTTTTTGTGAAATTGTGATATCCCCACATCGGTAGGGAGACTCTGGGGTATAGGTGATACTCAAGCTTAGTAGGTGTCGTCGAGGCTTTTAGATGGATTTGTGGAACCTGCTCTACGAACAAAACTCCGTACCTGCTGGCTTGGCCCCGGTTGTCAAAGCAGTGACAATAGCAGTAACTACTAAGGCATGGGATGTGTATGTGCTCACTATTTTGTTATATAAACACACCCATCGAAGGGTTTTTTGTTTAAGTCGGGAATATTAGTTGTCGTTTTGCTTCATTTTAGAGTTGTTGCAAGATTTCTTAGTTGAAAACTTAGACAATGCAACATAACCAACCCCCAACTATCTACAAAAGTTACATTCACTTCCCATGAATTTCATGACTTTGTTTGAAGAAGGTTGCTTAGAAACAATCTCAACTAGCATTCAAATGCTTCCATTCTTGCACAAGATGACTTTTCCCAGCTTCACTCACAAGGTATGGATTGGTAGGTAATAACTCAGAATAGCAAGCGTGAAATACTCCCCAACCAAAATACTTATTATTCGATAACTTTGTCTTTGCATACGTTGGGGACCTTGCATATGTTGGGGGACCTTCTTGAGCTTTTCCTCCGACTTATGGACCAACAATAAATCACCAAGTTGACCAATATTAGGGAAGACAACGGGTTGATTTACGGCCTTGAGCACCAAGCTACATAGAATGTCCCATTCCAAATAGATTTTAAAGAAAAACTCTAATAGTCTTCTACGTATGATAGAAACTCTAGTTGGAGATGCTCTTACTCTATATAGGCTAAACGTTTCATGCTTATATAATATTAGTGCCTTACATTTCTTTTGAATTATCAGCGAGCCCTTCTTCAGTAGTAGAATCTCCGGTAATCTTCCTAAAACACAATGTCCAGCTTAGAAAGAGACACATTATCTATAGACATTTCCGTAGAGTCCAATAGGGAGATTTGTCGGTAGCTCCGTTGGTTCGCTACTTACAAATTAGGGGCAAAAAAGAAGTCTAATCTAGGAGTCAAATAAGAATTACTCCAACATATTTTTCTCATTTGAGTTGAATTGTATTGAAACTGTGTATAGCTTTTGTCTTCCTCGGGTTGTAAAGTATAAAAATAAGATTAAAAAACATCTTATATCTTATATTGTCGTCGACGACTGTAGCTAACTATCGATCGACGACGTTTGTGACGATCATTCTAACAAGATAGAAAGGAGGAAATGATGGAGAGACAAAGACTCTTGAAATAGGGTAAAAAGAGAATGAAAACTTTGACTGCTATATTGTTAATTTTGATGAAGGGAAGTATAATGTTGAGTCTATATTGGATTTCAAAACAAATTTAGGAGCCAAATGGAAATTGTCAACAATGATGCTAACATGCGCTAGGAGCGCAGTGGGAAAAGTAAGCGTAGAAGAAACGCACCGCCCAAACAGATAACGTTCAAAATTTTGATGAAAAGAAGAAGAAGACGAATTGAGTTGGATAGTGAATGATTCTTTCCTAGTTTCTTTCTCCTTTTTCCTTTGAAAACACAAAATTGAAACTAAATCCTTCAAATTTACTAATATGCTTAAAAGAACCTAAGATTAACAACATAGTTATTTGGAAGACCTAATAATAATAATTTTTACATGCAAAAGAATCCTCATAGATTTATGAAGCCCCCCACTCTTTAGCAAGGTGGTCGCATGTGTTATTACTCTTTACGACTCTGAGCTTGGTTCGATTCTGAGAGGTAAGGTACCTCATCTTCTATTGTAATCGCCCTAATTATTATCAAAGATCCTAAATGAATCCATAGGACCAATAGGCAAATATATCTCAACCGCGATTGTAGTAATGTGCATCACCCTCACCACTACCACAACACAAGTACCGTTCTTTTACGATCACTATTACCATCATGGCCATCACAATAACTGACACCGTAACTCTCTCTCATCTCGAACGCCATCCTGTTAAGACTTCCCATCTGTAGGTCCATTGGAGTTGAAGATGAAGATGCAAAGTGAGAAAGACAAAAACAATGCGTCTGAAAAGTCAAAAGGATATTAGCCTTTTTAGGTCTTGTTAAAATGCACCCCTAACAAAATAAAACAATTAGGTTAGAGACTGGATTAACCATGTCATTAGAAACTATGAAGACATACAACTGAGTTTTTTTATCCATTCTAATGTAGCACTTTGGTTGTTATATTTATGGAAGAAATTGATGTAGCAAAAAAACTAAAGGAAAAATGGTATATTTATCGAAACCAAAGTCGCCTGTGACAAAATCGTGCGAAATCTGGACTATAGATAAACAATATTACTCTCAAGAGTCCTCGCTTATGCTATGGTCTGACCACTTTCGAGTCCAACCAAATTCCATCATTTAGGCCTTCAAAACGGTATTTTTATAATTATTACTAATTTCTTTAGTTTTTCTTTTTGTGATTTACGAAATTATAATACTGTTTGAAAGAATTCCTCTACAAGTTTTAGAATTCAATTGTTAATAAAATTAACCGTTTCTCTATCTTTGATTTTTTTGAGTTTCGGTCGACGCCTTAAAGTTTTTCTTTTTGAGTTTTCCACATCTTCGCATTGGACGGCCAAAACGAGGTACATTTTGGTATTAGCTATTATTCTTCAACCATCGTTAGGTCCAAGACACTCCCAAGTTGAAAATGGGACTATCTTACATATGTACCGACATAGGGATTTCGAGAGAGCGCGGAGGTAAAATTAATTTACCAAATCTTAGTGGACCATTTTGAAATTTAAGTGAATATAAATTCTTCTTTATAAAAGAACTCTCTTCAGTAGTTCTCTCCATTCGTTCTTCTCTCTCTCTCTCCATTTCAGCATGTCTTTCAGAATGGTAAGCATTTCAATCTCTGGGTTTTCTTAGATTTCTTCTTTTTAGGAGTTTCGATTTCTAATTCATACCTAATAACGTAGTTGATGCTTGTAATCTGTGCTTGAAACCTTGTTCTTGACTGAGAAACTAGGGCTGATCTATAATCTATTCATCTTTAGTATTCCAATTAGATAATCATTATATTACTTGAGTTTAAATTAGGGTTCCTTTTAATCTTTAAAGTTCAGTAATTTGGGTTTTGTAAAAGACAGTTTTTATTCTAGTAGGAGTGATTAAAAATCTCTGAATTGCTTATTTACTTCGGTTTTAGAAAGCAACTAGTCAATTGTTGGAAGAATTTGAGTTCGCTTTTGTTATGTTCTGTTTTCGGGTTAGGTCAAATTCTTGATCCATGATAGTTATGTTCTGTTTTCGGGTTAGGTCAAATTCTTGATCCATGATAATCCTGTACCCCCTTTTCATTGTTGAAGTAAAGCAGTGTGAATTTTCTTATTTGACTCCAGAATTTGAAAAATCCTCAAAATGGTTCATATTTGTTCTCTCTTAGGAAATAATTTCTACTTTTTTGTTTTCACTTGAGGAAATATTGTCAATTTTGATGAGAGTGAATTGGTTTGTTAAGGATACATTACTTATATCATTTTGTCAATCATGATATATTGTATGAAATTGCTACATCTTAAGGATGAATTAAGCACATAACTATCATGAAACGGCCTCAAAAGGCCATGAGAAAGAACCCATGACGGGTCATCAGAAATGAGCCATAAAACAAACTAGATACGCTATTTTAGCACCTATAAATATGCAGTTACTGCGCCTCGCAAGACTCAGACCCACAACCTCTTGGTATTTAAGAGGATGCGTAACGACTGGTCTACAAGCCCCATGTCCGTGGGAGTAAATTGTTATCACCTTACTACCTTAGTAATGCTTAAGTGAATAACTTTTGTGTAGTATAGATATAGTTTGGAATAATCTTGATTTAGCCTAGGGTTTGTTGAATTTTTCCGGTCTTTCATTTTGATCTGGGTGAATGATGTAGAAATTTTTATTTTATTTCATATATCTGATATTTATTAAGAACTTTATTGAGCAGTATGATGAAGCATTCGTTCATTTATTTTTGTTTCACAGTCAAATGCTTCTTCCGGTATGGGAGTGGCTGATCACAGCAAGAACACATTTATGGAACTGAAAAGAAAGAAGGTGCATCGCTATGTTGTCTTTAAGATCGATGAGAAAAAGAAGGAAGTAGTGGTTGAAAAAACTGGAGGTGCAGCTGAGAGTTATGATGATTTTACAGCAGCTTTGCCAGAGAATGATTGCCGATATGCGATCTATGACTTCGATTATGTCACCTCTGAGAATTGCCAAAAGAGCAAGATTTTCTTCATTGCGTGGTCAGTTTCTCCTTCCTGTTTTGTGCTTTATTATTTAAAATCAGATAAATCATTTGATTTATCATTCATTGGAATAAAACAAGACACAAAAATGATTTTCTTGATAATGTTGCATACCTCTAAACTCTTAAGGAGACTGTGGAGTTGGGTTCTTGGGAACTCTTAAGATGGACATTTAGATGAGATTGTATTCTCTGTGAAGCATATAATTCGATCTCAGTGGGAATTTCATTAGTTGCATGTTGTCAATTATGTGAAGCTGTCGAAATTCTTTTCGTGTAATTTGTGAACACATTTATTTCAAATATCTCTTCAGTATTGTTAGGATGTTTGTAACAACGATTGTGGAATATGTTACAATCCCAGTCCTGAATTTGCTTAATTGCCCATGATTAGGAAACATCACCTGAATTTTTAACGGGAAATTGAAGTTTCATGTCCAAGGCACTTAGTCCTACATTGCTTTGGAACTTGGAAGACCTTCCAAACCAGGGTTGTTACATAACAGTTATGACACGTTCTCCAAGTTGTCCTACATAACAATAGTCCTCTTGGGTGGTTTTGCGCCTAGATTGGTTTGGTGGAGAAGTCTGGGTTGGTCTGAGACATGCCTATGCAAAGGAAAAACCTTCTACCATGTGGAACTAGGTCAGTGTGCCCGGGTGGTACCTAAATTAAGGACTATATGGGTGGTATTCAGAGGGGGGTTCATCAATTTTGTTACTAAAATACTGCCTACAGAGGCAACTGTACTTCTGGGAGGATTTTGGTTTATTTTGTGTCGCCCGTCATGAAAACTAATAGATGGGTAGGTTCATTTGAATGTTATACCTATTGATTTGAATTGGGATTTCCTCTCATGACACCTCTAGAGCTAGATTTTTACCATCGACCGATTTCTCTGTCTTAACACATTAGAGGAATATGAAATTTAGAGCTCTCTCTCGATAATGTTTTGTGATTGTTTTATGTTTGTGTCAAATTTCTAACAGAATGTACCGTTAGATCACTCTTTAAACCTTTATTATAAAATGCACAAGAGGTTGGGTATTATTGCTTTTATAAGGACAGATTCCTAAATTTGTAGGAAATACCAGAATGCTCTACTGTCAAGATGATTCTCTTTTGGTGAACATAGAACATCGGGCATTATTGATGTTGTTTTCCATGTCTAATCAGTATCTCTTGCAGGACAATCTTGTATTATTATTTTTAATTCAAGTTGACATTTAAGAAGGAAAAAAGTTGCATTTTATAAAACAATCATATTCATATCCGATTACTAGTATAATCTATTTCCTATTTTCTATAACTTAAAGTTAGACTAATTTATAGACATTCATATCGATCAGGTCACCTTCAGTATCTCGGATCCGTTCCAAGATGCTTTACGCGACATCCAAAGACAGGTTCCGACGAGAGCTTGATGGTATCCACTACGAGATTCAAGCAACTGACCCAACAGAGATGGAACTTGACGTGCTCAGAGAACGAGCCCACTGAGCAATATTTATATTACAGAAAGGCATGAACAACCAAAGAAATTGATTGATAGAGAAGGAAGTGAGTGCTCTTCACTCAGTATATGTTACTGATTCTGAACAACTTATGGCTTAATCACTGAAATAAAATCAACACCCGAGAAGGCTGATAGGAAGCTCGTTTAATTATATTTTTGAGGAGCTTTCTTATTGCCATGATGCTTCTCAGGTGAAGATGGGTTTGGTTATTATTACAATATTTGTTCGAATGACTCTAAACTTTATATTTATGAAATGGTTTGATTAATGGATTGTATTTGATTCTTGTCTTCCATTATTGCATATCTGCATTATCAGACAGACTAGTGAAAGAAAGCGAAGTTCGAAAAAAAATAACAAGCAATTCTGATCATGCCATCACCTACTCATTGATAATTCAAATAAAAAGTATACTCATCCTGCATCCTGACTCCCACTTGAGCAACCTGTGGTTTCTCTCTCCTCTCACGTCGTTAGTCATGTGGAGAGAGAATATCTTGTTTCTCTCGCAGGCGGTTCAAGTGGGAGTCCATAGAGGCGGGTCATGTAGACTGAGATATATATATATATATATATATATATTCATATATGTTATAGTATGTGATTATTTGTGCATGTTTCCTATATATCATTTGAAGAAGGGTTTGGATTTTGATGAAGGGGATTATCCCTTTCACTAGAACCCTTCCTCATCCTCCTTTAAAAAGAGATTTTCCCCTCAACATCTCAGAGCAAGCAAAATAGAGAGCAATGGAGAAAATGAGCAAGTAGAAGAAGGAGAAAGATTAACACTAGAGAGGAGAGAGAGACAATAAATTCAGGAAATATTTTAATTTGTAATTTTTTTTTTGGAAAGGAGTCATGTCATTGATGATGTAAAGGGTAAAAAGCAACCAAGGAGGTTTTTTTTTTTTGTTAAACTAGCAACCATGGAGGTTGCAAACAAGAAAAATGACAAAAACAAAGAAAAGCTAAAACACCCAAAATGAAGCTGACTAATGGTCTCATCCCAATTATGTAAAAGATTTGAGAAGGTCGTATGATTCCTCCATGAATCACGATTGATTGTTGTTCAAGTGAAGAAGTGCGACTGTAACAACTTGCTTTAGGTCTTATAGAGATGAATCCATGAGGTCTTATGTAGCTATATCTAGGACTGGGATAAAAATCCGATAATCCAAAACCCGTCATGGATACCCGAGTGACCCGCCGATGAAATAAACGGGTTGACAAATACCCGAAACCTGAATGAGGGTTCAACTCGACTGACCCGATGAAATAAACGGGTCACACGCTCAAGTTTTAAAGTGCTACCCGACACCCGCCTGAGCCCTACCTCTTAATACTGCCCTACATAATCCGTTAAGAATGTCCTGAATTTGGCTGATCATACTATACATGTATATTGTATCTGTATGTTTTTTTTTTGTTAAAAGTATCTGTATGTATGTATAACACACACACATATATATATTATGCTCATGTATATACATAATAATCAATATACATTACTATGTATATGTGTGGTAGTGGACCGTAGATGTAATAGTTGTAAGGTGGTGGTGTGACAAAGTATGGTGCGGTAAAAAGATGTATAATAATAAATTCTTAGATATTAAATGTACTTTGATATTTTTAAATATTATAAACATATACAGGTGTTGGAGGTGCGCTCTTCTTGAATAGTGAAAATCCGAGACCTGACTGCGTGGTAACCAATAAACCCCAACGGTTTGACAAGCTTGGATCTGTTTTGGGCACTAAGATTTTAAAGATAACCGGTCGAGTCCGCCCGATAATCTTAGTGGATATAGAATTTCAGAACCCAACCGACCCAACCAGATAAAGGAATACGCCCACAGTGACCCGACCATTCCAATTTCCAACCCAACGATCTATCGTTTCTATCCTTCCAAATACACCAAGTGATTGTCGCCCAAAGACAAAACTCAAGAAGCGATCGATTTCTGTCATTAGGTTTAGCGTCGTGCCAATTGCTCAAAGAGGTCTATGATGTTGTCCAAAGAAGAGAAAACATTGGTAAAAGGTTGACAAAAATGGTATCAAACTAAAAAAAAAAGAAAGACTAACCCTAACTCTTATATAACAGAATCTTTAAAAAGAGAGCTAAACTCTCATTTTACAAAAGATGGGGATCAAAATGTAAGTTGATTTCCATAAACTAGGGTTCATTTGGGAATTATGAACAATAAGATGCATGATAGATGAGGTGTTAAGTTAAGGAATAGATAGATATTCGAATAGGAATAATAAGATTCATATGTTCCTAAATAATAGGGGGT
>BEHA01050036.1:194127-204296 GCA_002897215.1 Eschscholzia californica subsp. californica | reverse complement strand
GAGAGAGATTCGGCGGTAACGTTTCGAATCAAAGAGGGTTTAATGGCTGGAGATTGTTTCGCTTGAAAAAGAGAAAGAGGGAGATAGAGATGGACCGGTTTCTGGTTTTGATCGAGATAGAGAGGAGAGAGAGTGAGCAATCGGTTGAATGAAGAGAGAGAGAGAGATGGAGAGTTTTGTGTCTCACCGGTTTGAATGAGGAGAGAGAGCGCGCGGAGTCCGAGAGAGAAGAGAGTAAGGCTGACATGAGTGATGAGAGGGTTGTGTCTAATCAAACTTTTTTTGGGCGGGAATTGAGTGAGGGATAAGAGAGGGAACAAATTGTTTTGGAGGGATAGAGAGGTAATCTAACATTTTGGGTTTTTTTTGAAATATAATTCCCTATTGGGTTGGATTTCCTATTTGGGCTCCTTTTTTGGGCCTTAGATTTATCCTTAGTTTTTGGTTCTAAATTCTAGAGAGAGAAAGTTTAATATACTTTCAATAGAAGAAGAATTTGATAGTGTTTCAAGGTATAATCCAACTTCTTCATTGCTTTATTTTCATTGAGTTATGAATGATGGATGACAATTTGTTAGTTTTGATGTTTATGTTCAAACTTATTTGTTGGATTTATATGGAAGTTGTGAAAGTATAGTTGATGCAAGAAATGTGATTGATAAAATGTTTGAAAGAAATGTTTCTTGGAATGCAACGTTAGTTGGTTATACAAGACTTAGGTTGGTTGAAATAGCTATAAAGTTGTTAGATGAAATGCATGTGAGAAATATTTTTTCTTGGACAATCATGATTGGTATTTATATTCAAATTGAGAATTTCATGAAAGCTTTGAAAGTTTTTCGAAGAAATGTAAAATGATGGTGCTAGAGCTTATAAAATGACTATTATGAATTTGTAGGGGTTTTAGCTAGTTTTTCGATACAACATTCTATTAGACAATATATAATAATTTGTAAAAAATTTCATGGTAAACCAATTCAAACCATTTGCATGGCATTGCAAGGTGTTTGCATGGCTTTGCAAGGCTTTGCAAGGCTCTGCAAGGTGTTCCCAAGGTTGTGCAAGGTATTTGCAAAAGTCATGCAAGGTGTTCGCAAGGCTTTGCAAAGTTTTTGCAAGGCTCGGAAAGGTGTTCGCAAGGCTCTGCAATTATTTGCAAGGCTATCCAAGGTGTTTGCAAAAACCATGCAAGGTGTTTGCAAGGCTCTGCAAGGTGTTTGCAAGGCTTTGCAAGACAGTGCAAAGTGTTTGCAAGGCAGTGCAAGGGGTTTGCAAGGTATTTTCTTAGACTAGGGTTAGGTTAGTCTTTTTACTGAAATTGAAAATTACATAATTGCCATCAGGGAGGTGAAACCTAAAAAACTTTGATGAATCTTTTTTAACCAAAGTCATAATTTCTTAGGGAGTTTTGGCCAAATTCCCCAAATAAAAATCACGTGACAATTCCTTTCCTAACTTTCCCCGAAAGTGGGGCCAGAATTTATGACCTGAGTTTACCAGAGAAACAATGTCTTTCTTTGCAAATCTGTTCTCTAGTTCATATTATTCAAGAGCTTACCACATTAACCATCGGCGAAGGCAATCGCATTCCCGGCATGATAACTGGACTAAATCAAGTACTTTTTTTCTTCGATTTAGAAAGTTTCGAAGAAAAAAAGTGTCTGGGTGGAACCGAGATTTTTAGCTAGCCGGGGCAGGCTTAAATACGATGTATTAGAGAAAAATATAATTTTTTTTATTTTTAGGATATTTTAGAAGCTGGTAAAATTGGGAGGTCATTTTTGTGAGTTACTCATATTTGAAGGACAAAACGAGAATTAGTGCTCAAGATAGTCTTAAAGACGCACCAGAAAACTTTTTGAGGTTATTTCCCCTCACAAGCTTTGAGCTATTAGTTCATATATGTTATATGTTTATAATAGATAACTATAAATTCCAGCCCAGGGCACAGTCTAGGTTGGTCTTGACATAGGTCTGCCTTTGTCAGGGCGGTGAATTCAGAGAAGATAGATGGAACCTCATGATTCAAGGAATCAATCTCCCTCCAATAAAGGTTTCTCTGTTAATTAGTCATACAAATACTTAAGATATTTGTCGCTAGAGACCTTGGATTAGATTTAGGTTTAGGTTAAAAAGTATTAAGCACCCATCAACCTCCCCCCTCCATTTATTTAAGGTTTCGACCCCATTTGCGTAGACCTCATTTCACTTCTCCGTAATCTAGGACAAACATGATTATGTTTAGAGCCTGAGTAGACCTTATGCCTAATATACTCGTGTCCACCCCGAAGTTTCGGAATTGATTGGCAAAGCTCTTCCAGATTCACTTCCCTAGTAGAGAATTGATATGGGCTGACGCGTTGGGCTATTGGTCTAGCCTAGACTTATTGACTTAGTCAATTGATGACCAACATTTGGAATTTCAAGTACAAATAATTTAGAACTTGTAATGTGCACATAGAACTTCTAATGTGCACACAAATAGCTGGATTTTTAAAATGGGCAAAATTATGGGTAAATAGTCCTTAAAAAATTGGGTCCAATTTTAGGCGAAAAGTTCTAGATTTCTCACAAAAAAAGAGTAACATGTACTCAATCAATAACACTGAAACTTAAAGCTCTTAAAATTTCTAAACCGATAACATTGAACTTCAAAGTTCTTAAAAAAGTTAAATCAATAATGTTAGACTTTAAAGTTCTTTAAAAAAATTCTGAACCAAATAACACTAGGTTTCGGAGTTCTTAATAAACTTTTAGGCTAATACTAGTTATGTACGAGTGACCCTCACTTACATTTCTCGAATTACAATCGAGCTACCTTACAAATGATGAAGACGAGAGACCTAGAGACAAGTACTAAATACTCCGCTGGAATCTCGAACTAGGTCAAAAAACTTTTCTTATATCTCAATGTACTCATATTGTTCTTTGGGGTTATAGTAATAAAAACTTTAGAACAACGAAGCAGTTGGTCGTCATCCTTCTTTTTAAATAAAATTACAATTATCCAAAAAAAAAGTATATTAAAACATGATTGTTTAAACTGCATATAAGCAAATAGTACACAAAATTATTCAAGCAATATCCATTACCAATCATCAGTACAAAATTCAATTAACAAAAATGTCACACTAGGTGATGCTCTTGGCAAAGCTTGTAGCTTGCGAGAAATAAGTTTCTCTTCTTCTTTCATTGTCGAGTTCCATCTTGTCACATAATTAAGTTCTACGGTCTCCAAGACTGGACTGTTCTTCAACAAAAACTCAAGAAATGTAATATCATCGTAACTTGGAAATCCTTCCCTGTGTTTGATCTTAATGTACTTGAGGTGATGTAACATGCATTGCAACGACGAAGAAAGGGGTGGCATTCTGTAGTAGCTTTGTGAAGCTTGAGTCGTCAAGTGAAGGAGCTCTATTTTAGGACAGATCTCAAGTAAGTATATTATTGTGTCTGTATAGTCTTTTAGAAGCCATACCGACAAATTTAAGCATCTTAGCTTAGAAAACTCAAGGATTGTGTTACTTTCTTCTAAATACAAACGAGCTTGAGAGAGCACCTGAAGGAAAAATAATGATGGCGAGATCAGAGTTTTCACGTTATAAAATGCTTTGAGCATTTTAATCAACTGTAGTGAATAAACTTTTCTTGTTTTTTCATCAATAACTGGAGGACAATCTGAAGAATCATATGAATTGAATTGCCCATCTATATCGCCCAAGTCAATTTTAGCCTCAACTAAAGCATGTAGGCTCCCTGTAACATCAAAGTACTTCCACCTAATACCGGTACAACGGAAGGATATAAGATTTGGGGCACTTAACTTGATGCATTCCAAGTCTTCACAATATTGTAGTAGTAAGTGCTTGAGTCGTATAGAAGAAATATAAACAATGCCATCCAATTTACAATGTTTTATAGACAATGACTCCAGAACCGGACAACCTAAAAAAATCTTCTGAATAATGTCATCCATACCGTCCAAGTCAATACTTTCAAGAACTAGCTTTTGGAGACTAGGTAAACTCGTTGAACCGAATCTATGACGAATAAGTTTCAAATTCCTTAGTGACTTAAAAGTGGATAAACTTTGAATTAGACATACCTTTTGAGTTTGTATTCCATATAGCTGGGATTCAAACGATATGAGATTTGGAGCATAGATATTGAAACTAATTATCTCATCATTAGTATCTAGTACAAAGTGCTTAAGTTGAAGAGAAGAGATGTCAAAGATGTTGTCAAATTTGCAGCATAATAGTGATAAAGATTCAAGCATTGGACAACTTGAGACTATCTTTTTAATAGCATCATCCTTACTCTTTAATGTAAGACCCTTAAGAACCAACTTCGTTAGCCTCGGTAAATACATCGAATCAGGTATATAAAGATGATTATGCATACCACTACCACTAGGTTCCAACTCTAATATTTTCAGAGATTGACAAGCAAATAGGTGATCTAGACGTAATTGATCATTGAATGGTATACAAGCATATGCTTCTTCGACACCCATGTCAACTGCAGAAGATACCCATTTAGAACATCTAGAGATTCCTTTATAACTAGAAGTAGCAGACGAGAGACGAAAACTCTTTATTTTCGAGGACTTGTCACGAATGGACATTACTTTGTTAATAAAATTACGAAACTTTGTATTTGATTTGTACTTCAAATATTCGTCGTCGTCAAAATTAAGAAAGGGAAAAGATTTCCAGAGGTACCTCCATCTTGATGACAAGATGCTAGTTTGAATTACTTCTCTCGTGTCCAAGAAAGAAAGAATGTGGTGAAGAATGTCTTCGTCCAAGTTGCTTATCATGTCTTGATCAATCCCTTCCTCCTCCTCCTCCATAATTTTAATTCCGTCAATTAGTTGCTTAGGATCGATGTGAAGAAGATATATATATACTTCTGTTTAGGGTTTATGCGCAAATACTTAAACCCGAGAGGTTGTGTTTGGGTAGAACTTAGAAAATAGAAACTATTTCCCTAAAGTATTAGGTTGTGTTTGTTAGGTTGTTTGAGGGAATCCTAATTTTTTTTTATGCATAAAAATAAAGTAAAAAAAAGTAAAAAAACTAAACTAATTGTCAAGAAGCCTCAATGCATGTATTTCAACTACTTACAAAATAGAGATAACAAGTAGATCATGAGAAATTTGATACGCAAAAGTTCAAGCAAGATCTCTAATCGGTGTGGATCCATCATTAATTGCACCAACGTTTACAAAACCCTGCCATCGATGAATGAGCATATCAGCACATTTAACATGACAATAACAACATAAACAACATGAACAGTAACAACAACAGTCGACCCTAACAACACTGACCAACTGAATATGATAAACCCATAGTCGAAAAGACGACAAATATAATATCAAAAAGAACAAGAAAATGCAATTTGATTTACAGGACGAGGGAGGTAGACCCTTTGCCGCCAGACTCTAGAACCAGACTTTCCAAGCATATGAAACCTTCCTTCAGTTGTAACAATTAAGAAAGTGTAACACAATGGGGAAGCATGTTCTTTTCGCATCAGTTTCTTAGAGAAAGGAGATTGAAACAAACATATATACAAGATAAACTTGTTCAATTACAAATCACAACCAGACGCAATCACTTTCCGAACAAGTTTTCAACCACAAAACCTAATCAAACTCGACAAAATCACAAACACAATCAAAATTATGTTTAAAATCACAAAGCACTGACGTAAATATCACAAATCGAACCATAAGGCCAGTAGTTGTCATTTTCGCTATGGTGATTCTCCTAGGGTTATCCTTAGGTTCAAATAGGTGATAGAGAACACATAGACAGACTTAATAGTCAGAACAAAATTGAGGTAGAAAATTCGACAATAGATCATATAAAATGCTTCATTCACATTTTATATTGGAATCCAATAAGGTCAAAGTCGAACAGTAACATACGGAAAATCAAGAAGGAGAGAATTTTTACCTTCAAACGCTGATTCAAAAGTTGCATCCTCCTTCAATAGTCACTGCTCCTGTAATACCAGAAAAGTGTTAATAAAACTTGCCTAAACCATTTATTCATATATTACATATCCAATATAAATAAACAAGCCTTCAAATATCAATCAAAAGTCAATATTTCGCAATCAACCAACAAAAGCAAGTGCAATACATAAACAAGCTTAGAAATCTTACATAAATGGGTGGGCATTAGTCTCGATTCGCAAAGGACTAGAAGATGGTTGAGAAATTAAACAGGATGAAACTGAAGAAGGAAACATGCTTACAGAGGTTGTGAAGATTCTGAAGTAGATGGTTATCGTTGTTGTTGTTGAATGAGTGCCATCAATGCAACCACATCTCTTCCTTGTCTCTATTGCATTGCACGCAGTTCAGGGACTTCCTTTCTGAGCTCGTCTTTTCTTTTCGAAGGTTTGAATTACCACCCGAGCTTGAATTTCTAAAACATGCATCCTTAGGTGCGATAAAGGGCATCATTCAAATTCCTCCATGTCTCTCGGTTGGCATATGGCTTCCGAAAACATCATTTGGACCAGGGGCGTCGACAAACTCGCTCGGTGAGATGCTCTCGCTTCGTCGTTTCTCTGCTTCTGTCTCCATCCGCTCCTGTTAATATTACACGCGCTTGATTAACTATATAAGATTGAGTTCGAACACATTATATGAACAAAATAAAATTTAAATAAAATTTAATTAAAAAGGCTACAAATAAAAAGACCGTTACAATTGGACCCACTTGTAACGAACGACAAACCGTTATAATTAATCCGACTTTTTATAACGACTTCCTCAAATAAAGTCGTTATAACAAGTCTCGGTTATAACAGGGAGGCACCTGTTATAAACATACGAAAAAAAAATTTAGGCGGGAAAGCATTTGGCGCCATTTAATTGTCCTTTGTAACGACCTGTGTTTACGAAATCCGTTTTACAACAACCAAAATGTCGGCGCCAGCTAGGGCGCCAATTGAAATAACTTACTTGTAACGACTTCTGAAGCCGTTATAATTGTGTCTTTCGTAACGACTTCCATGTAGGCAGTTACAACACGTTGTTACAAATACTCCGTATTTTTGTAGTGTGGGTAATATGGACACCGTCATAGGTATTAACTGGTATCTAGACATAAATACGCCCTATGTAACATGGACACCTTAATGCTTATAAATTCGACCTAACTAGACGACATCCTTTTATTGAATAATATTTATCTAAACAATTGTTTTCTTATGTGAGGGTTGTACCATAAAATGTTATGTGATCTTATCAACTAGTTTTGAAACATATAGGTTGCCAATTTCATTTCAAATATGACTTGTAGGTGTCTCTAGTTAAACATGTACTTAATTTTTATGTATATTCTTTATTCATAGATGATGCTAGCTCGTGTCTTCATTACTTTGTTTATTTTGAAACATAGGTTGTCAATTTCGTTGCTTATGATTTTTTTAATTCTTTTTCCTACATCTTGTCATTGAATTATCTATTGTTTTCAAGTTATTAACTAAGGTGTATGCGCATACATTTGATTATGTGCGATATGCGACAGGGATTTACAAGCTCTTTGATAATTATTCAAGGCATTTGGAATGGTGCATTAAAGCTGGAGACGATTGGGTATCTTGACGATTCATGAAGACCGAATAGCATAATTTTGTATGTTTTTTCTGTTGATATTCACGAACTAGGTATTTAGAGATGACTAAGAAGTACAATTTTCTTCTTGTTTAAGTAATTATTTTTAATTCATTTGCAGCAGGACAAAATACATTTTATATTATATAAATGAAAATTTACAAATTTATTTGTTTTTAAAACTTTCAACTTATTAGGGACGGTTAATTTTCTGTCCCTAATATTTATTGGAGACAATTGTTATCTGTCCCAGTTGCAATTGGGACAGTGCCGACCCTAAAACTGTACCAAATATTATCTGGGACGCCAGTAGTAGAGACAGTTTGAGAACTGTCCCCAAAGCACATTTGAGGACACTTTATGTCCATTAGGAACATTTAAAATCGTCCCAAATGTGCATATTTTTTGTAGATCTTTAGCAAAATGTCTAGTCAAAGTTCTAGCTTTATGCATTTAAAGAATGTGTAAACTGCAAGCATATATGCAAATAGTTCTTGAGATTATTCAAGCAATATCTATTACTACTAATAATCAGTTTGAAATTGAATTACAAATGTCACACTTGAAGCTCTTGGCAAAACTTGAAGCTCTTGATTTGCTTTTAGAATGATATTCTACCGTCTCCTAGATTGGACTGTTCTTGAACAAAATTTCAAGAAATGTAATATCATCATAACTTGGAAATCCGTCTAATTGTTGAATCTTAATGTACTTGAGGTGATATAACATGCATTGTAACGACGAAGGAGCGAGGTGGCTTTCTGGAGTAGCTTTGTGAAACTTCTGTCAAATAAAAGGACTCTATTTTAGGAAAGATCTCAAGACTCAAGTAAGTAAATAAATGTTTCCACGCAGTCTTTTAGGAACCATACCGACAATTTTAAGTGCCTTAGGTTAGTAAATTCAAGGGCTGTCTTAGCCTCTTCTAAGAAGAGACGAGCTTCAGAGAGAAGCTGAAGGAACAATAATGATGATGAGATCAGAGTTTTCACGTTATAAAATGCTTTGAGAATTTTAATCAACTCTAATGAATAAAATTTTGCTTGTTACTTCATCAACAACTGGATGATGATCTGAACTTGATTTCTTATCTATATATACCACCCAAGTCAATTTTAGCCTCAACTAAAGCATGTAGGCTCCCTGTAACATCGAAGTACTTCCACTTAACACCTTTATAACTGAAGGATATAAGATTTGGGGCATTTAACTTGATGTATTCTGACTCTCCACAATCTAGTAGTAATAAGTGCTTGAGTTGTAGTGAAGAAATATAAAGAATGTCTTGATCCAATTCACAATATTTTACGGACCCTCACCGTCGAAGCTAACCCGTTCAAGAACCAACTTTTGGAGACTAGGTAAAGTACTCCTCAAACAGAATTTATGATATATATAAGTTTCAAAGTCCTCAACGACTTGAAAGTGGAAAAACTTACAAGAATTTTAAGGGACCATATTCGAAATTCGGTGAAATCTCTTCTCCGTTGCACTCCACGTAGGATGCTATGTCCGGGCGGCGGGCCACGTCAGTGCTTCAGGATTGGGTGGGGATTCTCATCTGGCGTAGCATCATTATTGTTTGTATTTATCTTTCATATCTTTTTGTAACATTAATGTGAACACTATGAATAGAAATTGTTCATAATCAATTGATTATACTATTGCCTAGGGGTGGGAATCGGTGAAATCTCTTCTCCGTTGCAGTCCACGGACAATCACCCTATCAGACCGGTTCGGACAGTCAAGTCTTCTGAACTTCACAACAAGCGGGCAGACTTAGACGGACACTTCACAAAATTTGTGTGTCCATTTCCCTTCCGGTCAAGCCCGCCAAAAAAGTCTGGCATTACGAGTTCTGGACAACCGAATATCGAGCAAAATATTACCAGAACCAAAGCACAACCATGTAAGCGTGCCAGAAACTAGGCAAGCGCTTTAAAACTCGGCCCATGATTACGAGTGTTAGCTAGAGAGGAGGTTTGACTTAATTATGAACCTCCCAGCCTCCACCAAATCTTTTGGCTTACGGGTGTGCGCGACTAATTGGGCATCCCACACAACCACACTACATTACAAACACCCACATCCTATTATATATACACACACTGATCCGGTACACATATTACGTATACATTTACATGTATGTATACAAATAGTATGCATATATAGATATAGACATTGATTGTATACGCGGGTAATCGGGCGGACAATTAAAAGGTCAGACTATTGTGTCCGTGTCTGTCCACCAATTCTAGTCGGATTCGGACTCGCGGGCATTTTTTCCCACCCCTACTATTGCCTCCATTATGTTTAAGTAATTCACGTGGTATAATATCTTAAGGTCATTCCATCACCTGAGTTATCATCTCAAAGTCAGTTTCTTATCTCACTGACAAGAAAAAAAGAGTAAGAAAAATGGGTTCAAACTGTAATATATGCAAACAGTACATAAACTTATTCAAGCAATATCCATTACTAATAAATTTGTATTACCAATCAGTACAATAAACTTGTATTACCAAAAATA
>BEHA01050036.1:172009-188988 GCA_002897215.1 Eschscholzia californica subsp. californica | reverse complement strand
ACAATATTGTAGTAGTAAGTGCTTGAGTCGTATAGAAGAAATATAAACAATGCCATCCAATTTACAATGTTTTATAGACAATGACTCCAGAACCGGACAACCTAAAAAAATCTTCTGAATAATGTCATCCGTATCGTCCAAGTCAATACTTTCAAGAACTAGCTTTTGGAGACTAGGTAAACTCGTTGAACCGAATCTATGCCGAATAAGTTTCAAATTCCTTAGTGACTTACAAGTGGATAAACTTTGAATTAGACATACCTTTTGAGTTTGTATTCCGTATAGCTGTGATTCAAACGATATGAGATTTGGAGCATAGAAATTGAAACTAATTATCTCATCATTAGTATCTAGTACAAAGTGCTTAAGTTGAAGAGAAGAGATGTCAAAGATGTTGTTTTCAAATTTGCAGCATAATAGTGATAAAGATTCAAGCATTGGACAACTTGAGATTATCTTTTTAATAGCATCATCCTTACTCTTTAAGGTAAGACCCTTAAGAACCAACTTCGTTAGCCTCGGTAAATACATCGAATCAGGTATATAAAGATGATTATGCATACCACTACCACTAGGTTCCAAGTCTAATATTTTCAGAGATTGACAAGCAAATAGGTGATCTAGACGTAATTGATCATTGAATGGTATACAAGCATACGCTTCTTCGACACCCATGTCAACTGCAGAAGATACCCATTTAGAACATCTAGAGATTCCTTTATAACTAGAAGTAGCAGACGAGAGACGAAAACTCTTTATTTTCGAGGACTTGTCACGAATGGACATTACTTTATTAATAAAATTACGAAACTTTGTATTTGAATTGTACTTCAAATATTCGTCGTCGTCAAAGTTAAGAAAGGGAAAAGATTTCCAGAGGTACCTCCATCTTGATGACAAGATGCTAGTTTGAATTACTTCTCTCGTGTCCAAGAAAGAGAGAATGTGATGAAGAATGTCTTCGTCCAAGTTGCTTATCATGTCTTGACCAATCCCTTCCTCCTCCTCCTCCATAATTTTAATTCCGTCAATTAGTTGCTTAGGATCGATGTGAAGAAGATATATATACTTCTGTTTAGGGTTTATGCGCAAATACTTAAACCCGAGAGGTTGTGTTTGGTTAGAAGTTAGAAAATAGAAACTATTTCCCTAAAGTATTAGGTTGTGTTTGTTAGTTTGTTTGAGGGAATCCTAATTTTTTTTTTCTGCAAAAAAAAAAACAGAATCTTTTTTTCACCGAACTCTTTCCCACTTTCCATATTTTTTGTTTATGCAAAAAGAATTTTTTGTTCGTCTTTTTTAGAGCTATATCCTGATTTGCTTTTAGAATGATATTCTACCGTCTCCAAGATTGGACTATTCTTGAACAAAATTTCAAGAAATGTAATATCATCGTAACCATACCGACAATTTTAAGTGCCTTAGGTTAGTAAACTCAAGGATTGTCTTACCCTCTTCTAAGAAGAGACGAGCTTGAGAGAGAAGCTGAAGGAACAATAATGATGATGAGATTAGAGTTTTCACGTTACAAAATGCTTTGAGAATTTTAATCAACTCTAATGAATAAAATTTTCTTGTTACTTCATCAACAACTAATGGACGATCTGAACTGGATTTCTTATCTATACCACACAAGTCAATTTCAGCCTCAACTAAAGCATGTAGGCCCCTGTAACGTCGAAGTACTTCCACCGAACACCTTTATAACTGAAGGATATAAGATTTGGGGCATTTAACTTGATGTATTCTGACTCTCCACAATCTAGTAGTAATAAGTGCTTGAGTTGTAGTGAAGAAATATAAAGAATGTCTTGATCCAATTCACAATATTTTACGGACCCTCACCGTCGAAGCTAACCCGTTCAAGAACCAACTTTTGGAGATTAGGTAAAGTACTCCTCAAACAGAATTTATGATATATAAGTTTCAAAGTCCTCAACGACTTGGAAGTGGAAAAACTTACGAGAATTTTAAGGGACCATATTCGAAATTCGGTGAAATCTCTTCTCCGTTGCACTCCACGTAGGATGCTATGCCCGGGATTACATATTAATTTATGATACCTATACTAACCTTCTTTATATATAAAATCCCTAGATTACATATTAATTTATGATACCTATACTAACCTTCTTTATATATAAAATCTGATTTACATCCTAAAATCCAAAATATCTTTTTTCTATTTTTATCTCCACATTCTCTCTCCAATCACGTTTAAATTCAAAGTAAATTCCATCTTCAATATATTCCGTAACTGAAATCTGGAAACTTTCTCTCTCTCTCTCTAAAAACGAAAGCTCCAATAAACCTCCATTAAACTCACCAGCAGCTGTACAAACCTCCATTGTTTCATCTTCATTACAGCAGGAGTAAAAACCTCCATTGTTTATCTTCATTAGAGCTGCTGAAATCATCTTCTTCATCGTTAATGAGGTAAAACACTTTCTGTTTTATACGATTTTATATTATGTTTCAGTTTATTATAACAGATTCTCTCTCTAAAGTTGATCAGATATGATTTTGAGTATAAGTTTCAAAGATTTTTTGTACTAATTCATAGAAACAATCGAATGTTTGATGTTTATTTTCTTTCTCTCTCTTAAAATTTCATTTATGTTTTTTATCTTGATGTTTAATCCTTCAACTCGAGTTTGTCATTATTGCAATCAATCATCATAGCAGATATCTTTAGATTTGTAGTTTAAGCTTAATGATATTCTCATTTTTTTTTCTTCAGATCTGGTTTTCAATCCGTACGGATTTATGAAACATCTGTTCTTCGTACGGTTACTCATAACAGAATTTACAGTACATGTACTTTATCGTAAATTATCATAATTTATAGTAAATTATGGGTAATTTATAGAACATTACCCGTGCTTTAACACCAAAACAGTACTCATTTCATTAGTAGAAATACTTCGCTTTACTATCAAATCTCGTGTACTTTGCAATAAAGTATATATAATTTACGTATATCTTCATGTGCTTACCATTATGTATATAATTTACGTATAAGTGTACATAAATTATATATCATTTATTTACCATTACGTGTACTTTTCACCCACAACAGCAACCTTGTTAAGTTTACCAAACTACTCAAAACCTTCAAATGTTGTCAAAATTTGACAAACATTATACATAATTTACGAAACTGTATATGTAGTTTATAATACAATATATGATTTTTTTTTCTTTAATGTATGTGTATTTATGTGTGTATATTTGATGTACCAGATGAAATTTCAAAGAGAATCATCAAATCAAAGTGAGTTAACAAAACTAATGGAGAGTACATGGATGGGCACCATTTTTGAACCAGAGAAGATTTTGTATTTTTTTTTGTAACAGAATGTAAAGGATGTGTAATGTAAAAGAAATTATTTGTAATTTATTGAACAAGACCTACATACATTTGATAAATTATGTTGTATACTTGACAAATGATGGTTTCTTCGTCATAAATAATACATAATTTACGTATTTGTTTCATAATTTGTATTCGATGTGTATTTATGTATGAGTAAAAACGAAAACAAATGTTGCTTTAATGTTCCTAGAAAAATATACTATTTCCAAATCTAAAAGTTAAGTAAGAGAAAGTGATATATATGTTTTGTATATTAACCCCAAAATCACGCTAAATTGATCCCAGGAAATATACTATTTCCAAATCTGAAAGTTAAGTGAGAGAAAATTGATTTGAATCGAAAAAAATTTACAAATTAAGAGAGAGAAAATTGATTTGGTTTCCAAATCTGTAAAGAGAGAGAAAATTGATTTGGTTACGATTTTTGTTTTGAACCGATTTGGAAATAGATTTGCTTTCCAAAACGGTTAGAAGATAGAGAAAAATCAATTTCGGATTTATACGTTAGCTGCTATAAATCCCCTAAATCACGCCCACATTAGAAACATTCCAAATTCACCCTGGAAAATTAAAAATCCCGTGAGTTTTGTAGGAAAGACATGCACGGTAGTTATCTCATAAAGAATAAGTTATTATGTCCATAATGTAAAAGGACTAAATATCCATGTTTTTAGAAGATTGGATTATAAACCTTTTTTGAATATTATTTTGATCTATATACCCACGGACCCTTCTATTTTTTGCATTTGTTGTTCATAATCAATTGATTATACTATTGCCTACGTAACATCCCATGTTTTTAAGGTTAGTTGAGGGACTATTTGACAATTGGGTCAAGGCAAAAGAGGGGCCAAATCAGCAAAGAGGACAATTTAGGGAGTATTTTGCGAACAGGTCAAAACCAGGGACCAAACTGTAAATTCGACAGATTTAATTGAAGAAATAAAAATCTAATTTCCCTTATCTTCTATGACCGACTGAAGCTAGGGTTTTCAACTTAGGGCAAAAAAACTTCGATTTCCATGGAGAATTTCGTATGGGTTTCAAAGGGGATTGATGTTTTATCAAATTCAAGCTTCCAAGAAGTAATCTAGCATAGTCTTATGGAATTTGTGGTAAAGAATTCATACTCTCTCTCTCTCTAGATCCAATTTTCTGTATTTTGGGTTTTAATGGTTTACTTTGCTTCGAATTTGTAGAAGTTTGTGAAGCATTGATCAAGGGAAAGCTATCCTAACTAGAATTCAATCGAATCAAGGTAACAAACCAATGAATTAGATGTTTTGATGTAAATATTCTTAATTCTAGGGTTTAAGGTTTATGGAATTTGGGGATTTTGAAGATTCATGTTGTTTTAGGGTTTATCTAGTTGAAAATTATACAATTTTGATATAAAAGAAACTTTAGAGAGATTATGTGATATAGGTTATCGATCGAACGACAACTCGAGGGACTGAATTAAACCTACTGTCCGAGCCAATCTGGGATTGATATGTTGCTCGTACGTACTTTCATAAAACATGAAAGTCGTAGCTTAGGTTGTTAGCTTTCCGAAAAGGTATGGTACAAGTCATTTCGATATCGGACGAAAGAATTATGACTGTTTTACCGAACAGTGCGCAGTTAGGAAAAATTATGCTTTGTTGTTCGTATTTTTGCAAACTTCAAAGGCGATTCACTTGGATTTTGGGGAATACATCTAATGACTAAATGTTAAGGTTATAAGTCAGTTCAAACAGTGATTGATCGACCCCGATTGGGCATGGTTATGAAGTTAGAAGATTGATCGGAATTCGGTTAACTCGAAGTCTTCCAAAATTTACGAGTTTCTTTTAGTTCGTATAGTTTCTTTGTTTTCTTTTATTTACTCTTTATGGTATACCACGGTTCTTATCAAAGAACCTAACGTATATTTCTTTTGTCTATGGTTTGGTAGAGGGGGAGCCGGAGCATTTCGTGGACGATTTGGCTACGGTTGCAGCGGAGGACGACTAGTTCCTGTACTACTTGGTAGGGGTTCTGAATCCATTTCTCAGCATGGTTTTATAGATAATGAAATATTTTAGGTTCTACAGTTATATATGCGTCATTATAACTAGAGTGAGGGAGCATGAAACTCGATATTTAAGTGATGAATGAAATATGCTTGAATTGTGTTTGATGTGATGTGAGAAATGTTTTTCGAACTGTTTGCGAACTACTTGGGATTTTCTTGTATGTACCCGATTGCGGATTATGTCAACCTACGGGCACGTAGCCATTGAGGGTAGGATGACATGTGAACACGGGTGTGAACCGTGTGAGACCTGTGAGGTGGGCGACACTAGTCATGAGACCTGTGGGAGTAGAGTGCTTCACTTGCTGGCCATTGGTGCTCGTGCCTCTAGCTCGAGGCTCAGGGCCGTACACCCTGACCGCTCGTTGGGGAGGCGACATTGATTGGATCCCTCTGCTTTGTGTGTGATGTGGCTATTGGTTGTCTCACTTCCGTGTTTGATAAGATAATGAATCGAATGTAATATGGTTTTGATATACGAAAGTAAATGGATTTTGAAAGATTACATTAGATGCATGACAGGGTACCGAAGAGAGTAAGGTTCAGGTCCTACCATGGGTATTGGGGGACGGCTCTATTACTCGAACTCGGTGATGTAAAACGTATTTAGATACTTAAGGTATATATGTATCATGAGGTAAACTCTTCAATGATTGCGGAGTCCCTTAGTGGGAGAGGGGCTTATCGACTAGGGGTAAGTCTCTTTCTCGAGGAGACGTAGTGCATTAGTTAGTGCCTAAATGGGCTGGTACTATCTAACGCACTCTAGGTTCTCCTGAGGAACTTTCCTCTTATTGGGAGAGCACCATGGGTGGGCAGCTAATCACTGCTATTGCTTGGTAGGTTAAGAAAAAAAAAAAACGGTTTTGTATATAGCATATATAGCAACTTGTTTGATAACTCGTTTTGTCACGATGTTTGGAACTTACTAAATGAACTTTTGAAAACGTGATGGGTTTTGGATTGGTCTTCTACCAGATTAACTCGTGTCGGTGAGTTATCTGACCCCCTACCAGTTGTTAGTGTGCAGGTGTTATCTTTTTGTTCGACGTGGCGAGTTTTGGTTCGTAGAAGACTCTTTTACGTTGAAGTCTTCGGGTGTATGTCGCGTTGGTTGTTGACGCTGCTTTTTGTTCTTTTCCACTAGTTTGTATATATTTTTACTCACGGACAAACATATATGTAAATATTTAACACTCAGAGTTGTATATAGTGCGTATGAAGGTTTATGAGGCTTTGATAGTTTTTTTTTTTTTTTTTGTGGTTCGGGTTTCAACCCGAAGTTATGTGAGTTTGTTAGGTTCCGCTTTATAGTTTATTATTGTATATGCGAATGTATGATTTGCATGACAGGTTTTACAGGTGCGACCGGTTCGATTTACAGAGGAGACTCTGCCGGATTTTCGTCTCGTCTGTGAGTTGCCGGGGCGTGGTCGTGTCTATTTTGGGACACGGGGCGTCACAGCCTAGGGGTGGGAATCGGACCATATGGGGACAGTCCACAGACAATCACCTTATCAGACCGGTTCAGATAGTCAAGTCTCCTGACCGTCACAACAAGCGAGCGGACTCAGATGGACACTTTACAAAATTTGTGTGTCCATTGCCCGTCCGGTCAAGCCCGTCAAAAAAGTCGGGCATTACGGGTTCTGGACAACCGAATATCAAGCAAAATATTACCATCACCCAACCCCAGCCATGTAAGCGTGCCCAAAAAACTAGGCAAGCGCTTTAAAACTCGGCCTATGATTGCGGAGTGTTAGCTAGACAGGAGGTTTGACTTAATTATTAACTCCCCAGCCTCCACCAATTCCTTCTTCATTGACTTCATTATCTATAGATAATATAGATCTCTATTCTTCTTCTTCTTCCTCTTAATCTCTCTCTATCTCTTCATTGGTACACTTGATCTTAAATCTCATTTCTTCCCTTTCTCCCAATCACACTCAAATCCTTATTCTTCTCTCTGCAACAACAACTTCAACAAAAACAATGGATCTTAGTTGAAGGTTCATAGTTCCAACATGGGTTGATGTACTAGGGTTTTGTTTATTGTTTCCAGGAAGGATATAAAACTATGTGAAATCATAATCCGGATCTGAAGAATCTTTCCGAATCAATCTACAATGGAGGGTATGGATTAGGTTTATAAAAACATTCTAATCACGGGTGTGATTCGTGAAGAGGAAAATATGAACTTTGATAATGGTTTGGATTTGATTTACAATGAAGATATGGGTTGAAAGAACAAGGAATCCCTTTCATCAGTAACAAAGAAGAAGGAATTGACTCGTTGAGACTTGCTGAGTTAATTATGTCTTCCGGTGATGACGACGGTTTTTTCTATGGTGACGACGGTTTTCCGGTGATGACGACGGTTTTTCGGTGACTGTTATCCGACGATAATGGCGGTTTTCCGGCGAAAACAAGGGGGATGTATTTAGTATTTTCTTAATTTGTTTTTTCTGTTATTTTGGTGACCTTTAGGGTCTTTTCATCCGTGATCTATAGGATCCTTTCATTTTCGACCTTTAGGGTCATTTTCTTGAGTCGTGTCTAGTCCTATTTCTTTCTCATCTTGAGGCACTTTGCATTTAAAGGTATGCAACTCTCATGATGTTTGAAGAGAGAAACAATTATGATCATCCATGTAACAATTGTGATTCAATCACGTATGAATGAATTTGGTTCGCTTGATTTCAAAAATAAATAAATTAGACTCGTGGGTTTTTTTTCCCCACCCCTACTATTGCCTCCATTATGTTTAAAAATTTCACATGGTATAATATCTTAAGGTCATTCCATCACCTGACTACCTGAGTTATCATCTCAAAGTCAGTTTCTTATCTCACTGACAAAAAAAAGAGTAAGAAAAATGGGTTCAAACTGTAATATATGCAAACAGTACATAAACTTATTCAAGCAATATCCATTACTAATAAATTTGTATTACCAATCAGTACAATAAACTTGTATTACCAAAAATATCACACTTTTAGGTGATGCTCTTGGCAAAGCTTGTAGCTTCTGAGGAAGATTGTTCAGTGTTTCAGTTGTACGGTTCCAACCTCTGCTAGTAGAATTAAGTTCCACGGTCTCCAAGACTGGACTGTTCTTCAACAAAATTTCAAGAAACCTAATATCATCAGAATTTGGAGATCCTTGGTTATGTATGATCTTAATGTACTTGAGGTGATATAACATGCATTGCAACGATGAAGAAATAGGTGGCGTTCTGTCGTAGCTTTGTGTAGCTTCTGTCGTCAAATGAAGGAGTTCTATTTTAGGACAGATCTCAAGTAAGTATATTATTGTGTCTGCACAGTCTTTTAGGAGCCATACCGACAAATTTAAGCGTCTTAGCTTAGAGAACTCAAGGATTGTGTTACTTTCTTCTAAGTACAAACGAGCTTGAGAGAGCACCTGAAGGAACAATATTGATGGTGAGATCAGCGTTTCCACGTTATAAAATGCTTTGAGCATTTTAATCAACTCTACTGAATAAACTTTTCTTGTTTTTTCATCAATAACTGGAGGAATATCAAAAGGACCGTATGATTTGAATTCCTCATCTATTGCAGCCAAGTCAATTTCAGCCTTAGCTAAAGCATCTAGGCCCCCTATAACATCAAAGTACTTCCACTTAACACCGATACAATCGAATGATATAAGATTTGGGGCATTTAACTTGATGTATTCCAAGTCTTCACAATATTGTAGTGATAAGTGCTTGAGTTGTATAGAAGAAATATCAAGAATGTTTCCATCCAACTCACAATATTCTAGAGACAATGACTCAAGAACAGGACAATCTAACAAAATCTTCTGAATGATGTCACCCTTACCGCCGAAGTGAACCCATCGAAGAACTAGCTTCTGGAGACTAGGTAAACTCATTGAATCGAATATATGACCGCTAAGTATCAAATTCCTCAGTGACATGAAAGTGGGTAAACTTTGAAGTAGACATACTTTATGAGTTTGTATTACAAATAGCTGGGATTCAAGCGATATGAGATTTGGAGCATATAACTTGATATGCTCTCCATTAATATTAAGTATCAAGTGCTTGAGTTGAAGAGAATAGATGTCAAAGATGGTGTTGTCAAGTTTGCAGTCTAACAGGGATAAAGATTCAAGCATTGGACAACTTGAGACTATCTTCTTAATAACATCATCCTCACCCTCCAACTGAACATCTTTAAGAACCAACTTGGTTAATCTTGGTAAATTTATCGAATCAGGTAAATAAACATGAGCATTACTTTCCAACTCTAATATTTTTAGAGATTGACAAACAAATAGAGGATTTAGAGGTAATTTTTGATCCTCAAGTGGTATACAAGCATATACTTCTTCAACAACGCATTCAACTACAGTATTGATCCATTTAAAACATCTAGAGGTTCCTCTACGAACATATTTAGGATACGAGATACGAAAACTCTTTATTTTCGAGGACTTATCACGACTGGACATTACATTGTCAATTAAATATTCGCCGTAGCTAAATTTCAGAAAGGGGAGAGATTTCCAGAGGTACCTCCATCTTGATGACAAGATGCTAGTTTGAATTACTTCTCTCGTGTCCAAGAAAGAAAGAATGTGATGAAGAATGTCTTCGTCCAAGTTGCTTAGGATGTCTTGATTACTCCCTTCCTCCTCCTCCTCCATAATCTTAATTCCGACAATTAGTTGCTTAAGATCGATGAGAAGAAGATGTACTTCTGTTTAGGGTTTATGCAATACTTATAATATTTTTCAGAAACCCTAATCTCACTTTTACACTTGGATATCTTAGTGACCGAGTCTTAACCCTAGCAGTTATTTTGGTATTCGTACTCCTCATTCACAATCAAACCCCTAACAACTCTAGTCAACCAAGCCCAAGCCCAAGCCCAAGCCCAAGCCCAAATCATTGTTAATGTCCAAACTCTTTCTAGCACGATAAAGGCAAAAAACTCATTTTGTAAAAATACAGTTTTACCGAAACATTTTTGAAATTTTTTTAACAAATCACACTTTGCTCTCAACAATTTTGTATTTTCTCTCAATAATTTTGTAGATGTGTGAAACAGTTTTAAAAGTGTTTTCAACATTTTCAAAAGTGTTGCCAACAGTTTCAGAAGTGTTGTCAACAATTTAAAATTTTGCACGGTTTTTCAATGCGCGAGATCTAAATAGATCCGTTAAGATCTGACGGTTAACATGGCACCCGAAAACCAACAGACAAATATGACTGTTGGGAAGCATCAATTCTTTTCTAAGGCACCTGTCTGAAGTGTCACCAATACTTCTATAAATACCAAACAGAATCCAGCAAACAAAATACGAAATTTTTTAGCATTCAAAGTTAAGAGCATTTAGAGTTTAAGAAGTCAATTCATCTGTCGTTCTTACTGCTTGTTCTAAGTTCGCACGCTTTCAGAGAAACAAAGTACTCTCGCTGGTTGTATCCTGGGAGACAAACATCTCACTGGTTTTAGTACTAATACCAGGGTGTTCACTGTCTTAAGGAAAGAGACAACTCGACTCGGCTTTTCTCTCTCTAACCTTTTTTTTATTAATCTTTGTTTGATTATACTAGTTTTACTTTTTTAAGTTTTAGACATAAAAGTTATCTCTGAATTTATTTCAGAAAGACACATGAAGGTATATCCTTGTTTTTATTAAAACAGGAAGACATAACCCTGGTTTTTCATAATACCAGAGAAACAACAATCTTAAGACAGTGAAACACTTGTTTATATTTTAGTTTTTCTGGTTGAAACAGAAAATTAATTTGTTGTGTTAATTTGATTATCAGAAATGGCCACAACAACTGAATCTGCTGTTAAGCAAGTTGGTCCAAATCACGCTGAAAAACCAGAGAAGTTTTATGGAGTTGACTTCAAACGTTGGCAACAAAAGATGTTGTTTTATTTGACTACTTTAGGGTTAGTCAAGTACCTGTCTGAACCGAAACCGACTCTTGAAAGGGATGGAGATGTTCAGCATGTAACTGCCATTGAAGCATGGAAGCACTCTGACTTTCTATGTAAGAATTACATTCTTAACTCACTGGAAAATGGTTTATACAATGTCTATTATGGTATAGACACCGCTAAGGAACTCTGGGAGACCTTGGCTAATAAATATAAAACTGAAACAGCAGGAGTTAAGAAATTTATAGTGGGTAGATTTCTGGATTTTAAAATGACTGATTTTAAACCAGTAATGGTTCAAGTCCAGGAATTTCAACTTCTTTTACAAGAATTGAAGTCTGAGAATATGGTTGCAAACGAATCATTCCAGGTGAGGGCTATGATTGAAAAATTACCTCCATCTTGGAAGGATTTTAAAAACTACTTGAGACATAAGAATAAGGAAATGTCTCTTGAAGAGATTATCCTCAAGTTAAGAATTGAAGAGGATAGTCGTAATGCAGAGAAGAAGATAGAAAAGAATAATTCTTCTGCTGCAAAAGTCAACATGGTTGAGGGTGCGTCAAACCCCAAACAGAAAAGAAAGAGAATGAGACCAGGTAAGCCATCAAAGAAAAATAATGACCGCTTTGATGGTACTTGTCACAATTGTGGCAAAAAGGGTCATTTTGCTAGAGATTGCCGTACTAAAAACGGAAAAATCAATAAGAACAAGAAGGCTAAAAATAATGCCTATCTTGTGGAAGATGAAGAACTTCAGAACCTATGTGCTTTGGTTACTGGAATGGAGGAAGAAATAGAAGAAGTAACAGAAGAACTTCAGAAACTTAATATATGTAATGTAGTTTCTGAAGTTAACTTGGCTGGTGGAAATCCAAGTGATTGGTGGGTTGATACAGGAGCCACTAAACATATTTGTGGAGACAAAAACTTGTTCTCTACATACACTAAAATTCCAGAAGGAGAAACCCTCTTCATGGGAAATGCCTCTACTACTTTAGTTGCTGGAAAAGGAAAGGTGGTCCTGAAATTCACATCAGGAAAAGAAGTTACCCTCAACGATGTATTTCATGCACCAGATATTCGTAAGAATTTGGTGTCTGGTTCCTTGCTTTCAAAAAATGGGTTCAAGCTAGTATTTGAGTCTAATAATTTTGTATTAAGCAAGAGTGGTATGTATGTGAGTAAGGGTTATCTATGTGGGGGGTTATTCAAGATGAATGTAATAACTGTATCTCCAAAAATTATTAATAAAGATAATGTTGCTTATATTGTTGTTGATTCTTGTAGTATTTGGGATAAAAGACTTGGCCATGTAAATAACCATTCATTAAAGAAGTTAATGAATAGGGATTTAATCCCAAGATTCGAAGTTGACACTAAAGAAAAGTGTCAAACATGTGTCGAGTCTAAATCAACAAAACTTCATTTCATTCCATAGAAAGAAATACAGAACCATTAGATTTAATACATAGTGACATATGTGATTTAAAATTGGTTCAAACTAGAGGTGGAAAGAAATACTTTATTACTTTCATTGACGATTCTACTCGTTACTGTCATGTTTACTTACTTAGAACTAAAAATGAAGCAGTAGAGAAGTTTGAACTTTATAAAAATGAAGTAGAAAATCAACTTAACAAAAAGATAAAAGCACTAAGAAGTGACAGAGGAGGAGAATATGAATCTCCCTTTAAAGAATTATGTGCCAAAAGTGGAATTATTCATCAAACGACAGCTCCATACACACCTCAACAAAATGGTGTAGCCGAGCGTAAAAACAGAACCTTAAAAGAGATGATGAATGCTTTGTTACTAAGTTCTGGTTTACCACAGAACTTGTGGGGGGAGGCTTTACTCACAGCAAACCATCTACTAAATAGATTGCCCCATAGAAAAACAGGAAAAATACCATATGAAATATGGAAAGAAAGGAAACCTTCTTTTAAATTCACAAAAGTGTGGGGATGCCTTGCAAAGGTATTAGTCCCTCTTCCTAAAAGAGTCAAGATAGGACCAAAGACAATAGATTGTGTATATATAGGACCTGCTATGAATAGTGGTGCTTATAGGTTCTTAGTACACAAATCAGAAATATCAGACATTCATCCAAATACTATTTTAGAATCAAGGGACGCTGAGTTCTTTGAACACATCTTTCCTTGTAAACAAAATTTGGATAAATATTCTGAAACCAGAAAACGTGATAGGGAACAAGATACCCAAATTCCAGAAACATCTCAAAGAGATAGTACGGATGAAAAAGAAAATGAGGTTGAACCTCGAAAAAGTAAAAGGATAAAGGTAGCTAAGACTTTTGGTCCTGATTTTCTCACCTATATGGTTGAGAATGAGCCTCAGACATTCACGGAAGCAATGGCTACCCCAGAAGCTCCATTCTGGAAAGAAGCTGTAAATAGTGAAATAAATTCCATTATGCAAAATCATACATGGGAAATTGTAGATCTTCCACCTGGATGTAAGCCTTTAGGTTCCAAATAGATTTTTAAAAAGAAATTAAAAACAGATGGATCCATTGGCAAATACAAGGCAAGACTTGTGACAAAAGGTTTTCGACAACGAGAAGGATTGGACTAGTGAGTCGAATAACCTCTATAAGAATGTTAGTATCCTTAGCATCTTTATATAATTTGGAAATTCACTAGATGGATGTGAAAACAGCTTTTTTAAATGGGCAATTAGAAGAAGAAATCTATATAAACCAGCCTGAAGGGTTTGTGGTTCCTGGCCAAGAAAAGAAAGTCCGTAGATTAGTGAAATCACTATATGGGTTGAAGCAGGCCCCAAAACAATGGCATGTTAAATTTGATAATACATTATTATCAAATGGATTCTAAATAAATGAATGTGACAAATGTGTCTATATTAAGAACACAAATAAAGGGTGTGTTATTCTGTGTCTATGTAGATGACATGCTAATTATGGGAAATAACTTAGATGTCATCAACACTACTAAGAAAATGCTTTCTAAGAATTTCGATATGAAAGATTTAGGAAAAGCAGAAGTAATCTTGGGGATCAAACTTACTAAGACTAGTAAAGGGATAAGTTTATCTCAAACTCATTATGTAGAAAAAATATTAGAAAAATTTAGTAAACATGATCTCAAGACTGTAGTAACTCCATTAGACCCAAGTATTCATCTTATGAAGAATACTGGGAATAGAGTAAGACAATTAGAATACTCAAGGATTATAGGAAGCCTTATGTATTTAATGAATTGTACTAGACCAGACATAGCTCTTTCGGTTAGTAAACTAAGCAGATTTACTAGTAATCGAAGTAGTACTCACTGGGATGCCATACCAAGGTTGTTACGGTATTTAAGGTATACAAAGGATTATGAACTCCATTATACCAAGTACCCAGAAGTACTTGAAGGATATTGTGATGCAAATTGGATATCCGATACCTATGATACAAGATCAACCAGTGGTTATGTATTTACACTGGGAGGGGCTGCCATATCTTGGAAATCTTCTAAGCAAACTTGTATTGCTAGATCAACGATGGATTCAAAATTCATTGCTTTTGGATAAAGCTGCAGAAGAAGCCGAGTGGCTTAGACAGTTTTTAGAAGATATACCAATATGGCCTAAGCCTGTACCTGCAATCAAGATTCATTGTGATAATCAAGCTGCGATTGCTCAGGCACATAGTAAAATGTATAATGGTAAGTCTCGACACATCCGTCAAAGACATAATACCGTGAAGCAATTACTCTCTGAAGGAGTTATTACAATAGATTATGTAAAATCTAAAGAAAACCTAGCTGATCCTTTCACTAAGGGACTGCCTAGAGATCTTGTAATTGCTTCATCAAGGGGAATGGGTTTACTGCCTAAAGTAAATGAGTAAAGGCATAATGAAACCCTACCTAGAAGACTGGAGATCCCACGATCTAGGTTCAAAGGGAAACTGAAGTTATATCCTGACTCGAACAAAACACTGGAAGAGAGTTTTTTCTCTTTCCCATTCCTAGGATGAAATCAGTGTTGTCTGCAATGCCGAGGTTAAGCTTACAGCTTTTAATGTGTCCGAAAAATTTAGAAATTTGTCTATAAGGAAGGTATAGCAGTGTACCTAAGTAGGAAACACCTATATGTGTGGGAATTGGTGTCGGTTCTATGAGAAGGTCGTATTAGGCTGACTTCTCTAATGCACACACGAAACTAGGAACGTTCATGATCGCAAAGAACACAACCGAGAACTTAACAAGTAAGGAATTAGATGTGTGTTAATTATATTTGGCTTACAATTACCAGGACTCAGTTCAAGACTAACAGTTCACTGTTGTCCTTGTAAACCTGATAGTTATCACTAGGAAAGGTTCAAAGCTTTAAAGCCACCTTCATCCGATGCAGCGACATTCCGCGTAAGAACCACTGTCTGTCAGCATTTTAGCATAGTAAGGTCAGTCAGTTTGTTGTGATTTTCGAACATGTAATAATCATTCATGTGGGGGATTGTTGGAATCGGTACTTAGCTCAAAAGAAGCTGGACCGGTTTTTTCCTTAATTTGAGGTACCTATATTCATCGGAATCTCGATAAAGACATCTAGTTGGATTCGTCTCGTCGAGCTCTTGAATTTAGACTCAAATTTTGTCCAAATCCGATTGCGTATGAGTGAGTTATTACAAAATTCGTTTGGTATGGGTACCATTAACTCAAAACCGGGATTTTGAGTTAGTACCACATTTATGAAGGAGGAAACATTTTATTTCCTTATATAGAACCTTCCATATAATTATGGTATGTTCTTTAGAATAGAAAGGTGACTCACGTGGTTTGCACCACGCAAACCACGCACGCGCACGCGCGGCGTGGGCGAATGGGCGTTTAGGGCGCATTGGGCGCTTTTGAGGCACCCACACGCACTTTGCACGGTCGTTCAATGCGCGAGATCTAAATAGATCCGTTAATATCTGACGGTCAACATGGCACCCGAAAACCAACAGACAAATATGACTGTTGGGAAGCATCCATTCTTTTCTAAGGCACCTGTCTGAAGTGTCACCAATACTTCTATAAATACCAAACAGAATCCAGCAAACAAAATACGAAATTTTTTAGCATTCAAAGTTAAGAGCATTTAGAGTTTAAGAAGTCAATTCATCTGTTGTTCTTACTGCTTGTTCTAAGTTCGCACGCTTTCAAAGAAACAAAGTACTCTCGTCGTCATACTGAAAGGTACAGCCGTTGTATCCTGGGAGACAAACATCTCACTAGTTTTAGTACTAATACCAGGATGTTCACTGTCTTAAGGAAAGAGACAACTCGACTCGGCTTTTCTCTCTCTAACCTTTTTTTTTAATTACTCTTTGTTTGATTATACTGGTTTTACTTTTTTAAGTTTTAGACATAAAAGTTATCTCTGAATTTATTTCAGAAAGACACAGGAAGGTATATCCTTGTTTTTATTAAAACAGAAAGACATAACCCTGGTTTTTCATAATACCAGAGAAACAACACATTCTTTAGCAAAATTTCAAGAGATATCCCTAGCAAAATTTCAAGAAATATTTCCAACTAAATATATTAGAAGGCGTGAATGGAATATTTCAAACCAAAGACATCATTTCCTTTGCGCATCGAAGATC
>BEHA01050036.1:146348-169853 GCA_002897215.1 Eschscholzia californica subsp. californica | reverse complement strand
AATCCATTATCAAACCAGATTTCTCTCTCTAATCCTCTCAATCGATTTCTCCGTACCAAAATCAATGAGATCCGACCACCTTCCATTTTGATTTTCTAAAAGTGTAATTGATTCCTGAAATGGGGTTTCATAGGATGAAAGATGAAGGTACGGGTGGTTCTATATTTGATTCATTTCTTTTATGTATTTATGCAGAAGTAACACCAAAGAATTTGATAAGTGATTAATAATCTGAACAGAGAAAGAGAGTTGAATACAAAATTAAAAGAGGTTACTTTTGGAAAGTAAACAAAAAAAAAGAAAAGTTAACAGTCAAATGGACGACAATAGTCAAAGGGGGCTATCTGGATATTTTCGATAAAAAAAAGAAGCTACGCGAGAAGTTGGTCATAAAGTAGGGGGCATTTGGAAATTAACCCTATTTTCAATTAAAACTACTAAGTTTGTATTCATTTTCTTAAAGGACTATTATGATTTTTCCAGTAAATTTTGACTATCATTTTCTAGCAATATCCTGTCCAAGCGAATTCCACAACATAGTGCACAATTTCATAACCTAGTATGAAACTACATATCGCATGAAAATTCATATTGTAGTATGAAACTACAATATGAAGGTCTTAATGTACGAAGATTAAAATGTAATATGAAAACTGCAGTATGAAGATCAAGTTTTCATATTTATATTGTGTTACTTCATATTGTTAAATAAAATTTCACGCAGCAAGATTAAGTTTTATTTTGTAAAATAATTTTGTTGTGATATGTAGCATCCCAAATCACAAATCTCAAGTTAGCTTCCATGAAATCAAAGATTTGAGACCTTCAAACTAGATTCACGAGCAACACCTACAACTGGTACACGACTAACACCTGAAAAATAAAATTAGTGGGGTCAAAACCCAACTATACTAGATTCCACAACCCTTAGAACTTGGTAAGTAAACCAACCTTAAGACGCGCAGTAGGTTCCGCACGCAACTAGCATCATTTGAGCAAGATTCATAATGTTAAATTAAAATTGAGGTACTCTCAAGTGCAAATTGTGTCTTATCAGAATTACGCATCTCTGCTTTTAGAATATTTATGGCGTACCCATATTTTAGGTTGAGCAACCCAAATCAAACTAAGGGACTAACGTTAAGCCAGTACAATAGAACAGTACTTTGATCCCTAAGTCACGCTACAACAATAAGGAATTACATAGCGACAATAAAAAAAAGTTATTTGAAAAAAAATCAAATTTCATAAAATTACTGTAGAATATGTTCAATACAGTCCAAGTGATTATATTGATAGAATTTGATATTGGTAAGAGCTGCCACTCGTGACAGGATCTCCTCTTCATGTTGTCAGTAGCTCCACATTATCTCTTCGATTGGGCCATTAAAACTATTCACCACAAATTGCAAGTCTCCTCGATGATAGTACTTGTTCGCGAAAATATGTTGTCAGTTGACTTCTTGACTGGTCGAAGTCGACCATTATTTAACTCCACACAAGTCAGCCTTGCCTAACTAGGCTTTTGCTCCGCCCAGGACTAGATCTTCAGACCCGAGAGTTTTTTTTTAATCTTGCTTACTTCTTTACGGTGAGAACTTATATGTTTTACCAACAATTTTTTGCAAACCGTCCCGTAGGAGTAGTAGGTGTACTATGTGTTTTTTTAGTACAATTACCAACGGGGCAGCTATTTGGTTCAAATTCCACAACCCTAAGACCTGCAGTAGGTTCCACACGCATTTCATACGGTTAAATTAAATCGAGGTACTTTCAAGTGCAAATACCGTCTGATCAAAATTACACATCTCTGCTTTTAGAATGTTTTAGGCGTACCAAAATTTTAGGTTGAGTAACCTGTAACTAGGGGTGGGAATCAGGTGGGGTCGGACGGGCTCGGGCAATATTTAGCCAGACTCGGGCAGATCGGGCACGAGAATGCCTAACCTGCGTCTAGTTGCCGGGCAGAAGTCACCACATCAGAATCCGTAGCCCGTCCGAGCCAGCCTGCCCGAGCGGGCTCCACCGGACTCGTGCCGGACGGGTTCAGGTAATTTTACTTAAAAAAATATTAAAAAAAAATTTCTAATATAAAAACAAATAATTACTTAAAATAACATTTCATATATGATTATATTTTTGATTCCAAAAAAAAATATATGATTATATTTTTAACAAAAGTACATAATTATCAAAATGTCCAAAATAATAACAAAAAGTACATAATTACCAAAAGGTCCAAAATATTAACAAAAAGTTACATCTCCCTCCTTCGTTAATCGAGCGATTCAACTTGAGACGTGCTAGGAGTTGCTTCAAAAAATCCGTCGTTTAACGGGTCAAACTCCATCAAAGTAACATTAAGTTGATGTTTCCACCAATCTTTAAGATAAACACAATACTCAAACATCTCCGAAGTAAAGTTGTTCTTATAGTCCCCCAAAATTCTCTTACCTAAAGAGAAAGTTGACTCAGATGCAAGAGTCGAAACTGGGACCGCAAGAACATTACGTGTTTTCCGAGATAAAACCGAATACCTTTTCTCGTTTTCATGCCACCAACCCAAAACATCAAATTTCTCAATATTATCGATTGAAGGATTTGGCTCAGAATAATATCTAGATATTCCTTCGGAAGCAGTAGCTAAAGGGTCCCTCTAGGCACTCTTAATACTTCTTCAGAAAGCACCTCGCCTTGACGAGCCATCAGTATCAGATGGACCATCAATAGATGAAGAGACAGAAGTAGGAACATTCAAATCGGTTGTATACTAAGAAAATAATTCGCGTAATTTACTAACCATCGTGAAGGATTGTGAAGGACACTTTATAACATGAGTAGAACTTTCAAAACAATTTCGAGTTCAGATAATAGCATATCAACTTTCATTTTAATTCTTGGATCCAAAATACATGCAATTCCAAATAAAACAGGCGTTTCACCCCAATAATTGCAAAATTTAGCTACCATGGAATCAATCATTTCAGCAAACATCAGATCATTTCGATTATTCAGAAATACCATTCCAATATCAACCAAATACTCCAATACAGAATTAGAAGTTACATACTCAACTCCCGAAAAGAAATTTGTTGCATCATAGAAAGCTTCAAAAACTTGTACAACAGCATGGCGTGTTGCCAATCATAACCCGATAAAACAAACGGAGGAGATTTATCAGATAAAAAAGAATCTATCGGATCCTTAAATGGAAAAACACTTTTCAGCATAAGGTAAGTTGAATTCCACTAATGTTTTACGTCCAACTGTAGTTTTTTTTGGAGAAAAGCCCTTCGATTCACAATGCGTTCGAAATTGTGCATTTCTAGTTTCAGATGCCGCAATATATTCAAGGTTTCCTTTCAATTGTGTAAGCATTTCTCTATACTAGGGGACTTTGAAACTATCCTGAACAACAAGATTCAAGATGTGACGGCAACATCGGACATGGAACAATTCGCCTCTCAGCGATAAATGCGACATTAACTCATCTAAACGAGAAACAAATACTATGTTTGCACTGGCATTATACATAGAGAGGGAAAACACTTTGCCAGAAGTCATCCAGTCATTTGTTAATTTGTCGTGCAAAACATTGACAATGTGTTCCCCGTTATGAGATTTATCCAAGAGTATATAAGAGATGATTCTCTTTTGAATGCACCCAGTCTCATCAATATAATGTGCAGTTATCCAAGAGTATCCAAGATCGAAATACGGATCCTCTACAAATTGCAGTGGCAACTCACGAAGGATTATAAGTTTCATCGTATTTTTCCGAGCTTTTGCTTGACTAAACTGAAATGAGGCTAACTTTCTATGCTTTTGATTTTGAGATAATTTTGTCTGTGAGATGTCAATTTTCAACTTGGCAGCACACATTTTGGTGTGCCTCTTAAAGTGAGTTGTCCCATTATACGATTTTGAGTCGTTCATAACACCACAAAATATGCATTTAGTCATTTTAATTATTTTGCCTTCATTTTGAGGATCTGGAACTTCTATAAAGGTATAAAATTCCCAAACCTCAGAGGTTCTGTCTCTCTTACAGAATGATTTTTCAGTGGGCAAATCTACTTCAACTGCGGGAGAACCGGTAGGAGCAGATGCACCACGAACAGGAGGATCAACAATACCAGCAGGAGCTAACTCTCCTTGAGCACCACTTTGAATCTCTGTCAAATCAACCAAAATTAGAACCACAACCAACATAGAAATGTCATTCTAAAAGGCTGAGTTCATTTCTAGAGTACTAAAACAACTAACTTCGTCATTGGTTTATAGGGGAAGTCCATTGTTGTTCCAACATCCAATTTCAACCAGCTTCCTTGAATCACCCATTTTGGTTACTATGTTCTAACAACAGAGAAGTTTCCACAATTGTAAGACCAAATGACCAGGTTCTTCTGTTGGAAAACAGAACAATCCTTGGCCACCGGTCTTCATCAATCCGGTCCTTCTAAGAGTTTAAACAGGCATCCACAAAACAGAATGACAAGTGATCTGTGAATCCAATTAAAGTCCCGTTTTAGAAAAGAAAACAATTTTTTTAAAAAAATCAGGTAACATCTGTTTTAGAAAGAAACAAAAAAAAACATCCATACTACTTTATCAACTACCTACTCTTTCGATTTCATCAAAAAAACTACCTACTCTTTCTGAAACAGATATCTGATTTGTTTGATCAGACAGATCAACGGTTAAATCTGTCTGATCAAACGGATTAGACTCAAACAACTAAGATCTGTTTCAAAGATAACCAAAAAATAAAAAATTTCACTATTTTGTATCATCCATCTTACATCATGATCACATAAAAATACATGAGTTCTTCCTTTTTTCTGAAACTGATCACAAATCTATTTGATCAGACAGATCAATGGTTAGATTTCGATCTGTCTGATCAAATAGATCTGACTCATTAAAGGAGTTCATATCTGTCTTAAAAAGCTACATGTGAATATTTGATCATCAAAAAATAAAATAAATACAACCACATCAAATATGATACATTTCTTCAATATTTCTGAAACAGATCATAAATCTGTTTGATCAGACGTATCAATAGTTGATTTCGATCTGTCTGATCAAACAGATCTGACTTATGAGATGATTTCAGATCTGTTTCCGAAACCTACATGTGAATATGTGATCATAAAAAAAAAACCACATCAAATATGATACACTTCTTCAATATTTTTGAAACATATCAAAAATATGTCTGATCAGACAGATCAATGGTTGATTTCGATCTGTCTGATCAAACAGATCTGACTCGTAAGGTGAGCTCAGATCTGTTTCGGAATCCTACATGTGAATATTTAATCATTAAAAAATAAAAAATACAACCACATCAAATATGATACACTTCTTCAATATTTCTGAAATAGATCACGAATCTGTTTGATTAGACAGATCTATGGTTAGATGTCGACCTATCTGATCAAACAGATCTGGCTCATAAAATGAGTCCAAATCTGTTTCAGAAACTACATATTATCATCATCATCACATCAAAATTAAAAAAAACAAGTAACAACAGAATAACATAAAATAAAATCATCCAAGTTGAGTTCGAAGGCTTAACCGTATCATTTGATCCGTAGATCATCGGCGTATACCACTGTACTAAACATCAACGTATCCTCTTTAGTCTTTACTCGTAAGTCGTAACCCACATGCAGAAGATTAACGAAGAATTGACTTTACTAAGTAGTAAGTACTAACCATTGTTGTAGACTTTGTAACTTTTACTGTTGGTGTTGGATAATGGATAGAGTCGGAGAGATCAGAGACCAACTGAAGTTAATAGAACCCGAGAGACAGTAGGATAATGGAGGTAAGACAGAGAGATCTGATTAATAGATAGATGAGATTAGATGTCATGAAGTGGTAAGTGGTAAGTGGTAAGGGATTAGGTATTTAGGGTTAGGTAAAGTTAGGGTTTCTGTTTGAGTTTGAGAGAGGCGGAGAGGGAGCGAGAGGCGTTGATAACTTATAAGCGATTAGGGTTAGATAAAGTCAGGTTTCTGTTTGAGAAGGATTTTTATAGGAGACCAAGGGGAAAGTACATTAGATCCAACGACTGAGATCTAATTTGAAGAGACACCCTACCTCAGCCGTTAGATCTAAATGAAAACACGCGGATCCTGAGAAGGGTAGTCGGGCGGATCATTTAATCGGGCTCTCTATAGCCATCGGTAGCGGGCGGGCAAATCCGGACGAGTAGTTCAGGCCGGGACTCGGACATGAGGGCATATCCAAGTCTCGCCGCCTATAGCCCGAACCATCGGGCCGGGTATGGCCGGACCGGGTAGCAGTCAGTTTTCGGGTGGAAACTGTCTGGGCGGATCTAGACGGGTCTCGGGTTCCCAGACCGTTTTCCTACCCCTACCTGTAACCTACGTCAAACTAAGGGACTTACATTAAGCCTGTACCAGCATAAAACAATGCTTTGATCCCTAAGTCACGCTACAACTATAAGGAACTACGTAGCGACAAAAAAAATATTTGAAAAAAAAAAATCAAATTTCACGAAATTAATGTAGAATATGTTCAATACAGTCTAGTGGATTTTGTGTATTCCAAAATCATCTAACATCTTAATTTAGACTATGTTGGGCTAGCGTATGAGCTGCCACATTTCACAAATGATTACAACGATACAATTGCGGCTCAGTGACAGGATCTCCTCTTCATGCTGTCAGTAGCTCCACATTATCTCTTCGATTGGGCCATTGAGACTATTCACCACCAATTGCAAGTCTCCTTCAATGATGATACTTGTTTGTCAAAATGTGTCTCCTTCAATCGAAGTTGACCATTATTTAGCTCAACACAAGTCATCCTTGCCTAACTAGATTCTTGCTCTGCCAAAGACTAGATGTTCAGATCCGAGTGCTTTTTTCAATCTTGCTTACTTCCTTACGGATTGAACTTATATATTTAAGAACAATTTTTTGCAAACCGTAGCAGAAAGTGTAATATGCTTTTTTTAGTGCAATTACCAATGGGGCAACTCATTTGATTCAAATTCAGTTAAGAAAACGAATGGTGATCATGCAAACCACCTAATGAAGGTGGATCTAAGTGTGCTCTTTAAAGGCAATGAAATAGTTCATCTTTCTTGAGCACAATGTCTAGTCAAAGTTCTCACTTCATGCGTATAAAGAATGTGTAAACTGCATATATGCAAATAGTTCTTGAGATTATTCAAACAATATCTATTACTACTAATAATGAGTTTAAAATTGAATTACAAATGTCACGCTAGGTGATGCTCTTGGCAAAGCTTGAAGCTTCCGAGGAAGATTATTTTGTTCTTCTCTTTTAGAGCTATATCCTGATCGGCTTTTAGAATGAAATTCTACCGTCTCCAAGATAGGATTATTCTTCAACAAAATTTCAAGAAATGTAATATCATCGTAATTTGGAAATCCGTCCAAATGTTGAATCTTAATGTACTTGAGGTGATATAACATGCATTGTAACGATGAAGGAGGTGGTGTTCTGGAGTAGCTTTGTGAAACTTCTGTCAAATGAAAGGACTCTATTTTGGGATAGATCTCAAGTAAGTAAATAATTGTTTCGATGCAGTCTTTGAGGAACCATACCGACAATTTTAAGTGCCTTTTAAGTGCCTTAAGTTAGTAAACTCAAGGATTGTCTTGCTCTCTTCCAAGAAGAGACGAGCTTGAGAGAGAACTTGAATAAGCATATATAGATATAGACATTGATTGTATAAGCAGGTAATCGGGCGGTCAATTAAAAGGTCAGACTATTGTGTCCGTGTCTGTAAATGTATAATATCTTAAGGTCATTCCATCACCTGAGTTATCATCTCAAAGTCAGTTTCTTATCTCACTGACAAGAAAAAGAAGAGTAAGAAAAATGGGTTCAAACTGTAATATATGCAAACAGTACATAAACTTATTCAAGCAATATCCATTACTAATAAATTTGTATTACCAATCAGTACAATGAATTTGTGTTACCAAAAATATCACACTTTTAGGTGATGCTCTTGGCAAAGCTTGTAGCTTCTGAGGAAGATTGTTCAGTGTTTCAGTTGTACGGTTCCAACCTCTGCTAGTAGAATTAAGTTCCACGGTCTCCAAGACTGGACTGTTCTTCAACAAAATTTCAAGAAACCTAATATCATCAGAATTTGGAGATCCTTCGTTATGTATGATCTTAATGTACTTGAGGTGATATAACATGCATTGCAACGATGAAGAAATAGGTGGCGTTCTGTAGTAGCTTTTTGTAGCTTCTGTCGTCAAATGAAGGAACTCTATTTTAGGACAGATCTCAAGTAAGTATATTATTGTGTCTGCACAGTCTTTTAGGAGCCATACTGACAAATTTAAGCGTCTTAGCTTAGGAAACTCAAGGATTGTGTTACTTTCTTCTAAGTACAAACGAGCTTGAGAGAGCACCTGAAGGAACAATATTGATGGTGAGATCAGCTTTTCCACGTTATAAAATGCTTTGAGCATTTTAATCAACTCTAGTGCATAAACTTTTCTTGTTTTTTCATCAATAACTGGAGGAATATCAAAAGGACCATATAATCTGAATTCCTCATCTATTGCAGCCAAGTCAATTTCAGCCTTAGCTAAAGCATCTAGGCTCCCTATAACATCAAAGTACTTCCACTCAACACCGATACAATCGAATGATATAAGATTTGGGGCATTTAACTTGATGTATTTCAAGTCTCTACAATATTGTAGTGATAAGTGCTTGAGTCGTATAGAAGAAATATAAAGAATTTTTCTATCCAACTCACAATATTCTATAGACAATGACTCAAGAACAGGACAATCTAACAAAATCTTCTGAATGATGTCACCCTTACCGACGAAGTGAACCCCTCGAAGAACTAGCTTCTGGAGACTAGGTAAACTCATTGAATCCAATATATGACCATTAAGTATCAAATTCCTCAGTGACATGAAAGTGGGTAAACTTTGAAGTAGACATACTTTATGAGTTTGTATTACAAATAGTTTGGATTCAAGCGATATGAGATTTGGAGTATATAACTTGATATGCTCTCCATCAATATTAAGTATCAAGTGCTTGAGTTGAAGAGAATAGATGTCAAAGATGGTGTTTTCAAGCTTGCACCATAATAGTGATAAAGATTCAAGCATTGGACAATTTGAGACTATCTTCTTAATAACATCATCCTTACCCTCCAACTGAACATCTTTAAGAACCAACTTGGTTAACCTTGGTAAATTTATCAAATCAGGTAAATAAACATGAGCCTTACTTTCCAACTCTAATATTTTTAGAGATTGACAAGCAAATAGGAGATTTAGAGGTAATTTTTGATCCTCAAGTGGTATACAAGCATATACTTCTTCGACACCGCATTCAACTACAGTATTGATCCATTTAAAACATCTAGAGGTTCCTCCTCCAGGAACATATTTAGGATACGAGATACGAAAACTCTTTATTTTCGAGGACTTATCACGATTGGACATTACATTGTCAACAAAATATTCGTCGTTGTTAAATTTAAGGAAGGGAAAAGATTTCCAGAGGTACCTCCATCTTGATGACAAGATGCTAGTTTGAACTACTTCACTTGTGTCCAAGAAAGAAAGAATGTGATGAAGAATGTCTTCGTCCAAGTTGCTTAGGACGTCTTGATTACTCCCTTCCTCCTCCTCCATAATCTTAATTCCGACAATTAGTTGCTTAAGATCGATGAGAAGAAGATGTACTTCTGTTTAGGGTTTATGCAGTACTTATAATATTTTTCAGAAACCCTAATTGTACCCTTAATCTCACTATTACACTTGGATATCTTAGTGACCGAGTCTTAACCCTAGCAGTTATTTTGGTATTCGTACTCCTCATTCACAATCAAACCCCTAACAACTCTAGTCAACCAAGCCCAAGCCCAAGCCCAAGCCCAACCCCATCTAAAATCATTGTTAATGTCCAAACTCTTTCTAGCACGATAAAGGCAAAAATATTAGAGAAGATAATTATAAAACCCAAAATTTGGGAGTAATAAGAAATTAGACCCAAATCTGAATAATAATGTAAAAAAAAACTCATTTTGTAAAAATACAGTTTTACCGAAACATTTTTGAAAATTTTTGAACAAATCACAATTTGCTTTCAACAATTTTGTATTTTCTCTCAATAATTTTGTAGATGTGTGAAACAGTTTCAAAAGTGTTTTCGACATTTTCAAAAGTGTTGCCAACAGTTTCAGAAGTGTTGTCGACCGTTTCAAAAGTGTTGCCAACAATTTAAAATTTTGGTTTTTTTTACATTATTATTCCCGAGTGGGTTTTTTTTTCGTATTTGAGCCAAAATCTTGGACTTTTCTTATATAGTTTATTTCATTAGAACATGGGCGGATGGAGCACATCAAGAATGAGATTAAACAATGTATTAAAATAAGATTCAAATTAAAATAAGATCATAGAATGGTTATCAAACAACCTTCTAATGAATAACGAACCAGGATCTAAGTGTCCTATTAGGTAATTAAACCTATTTAAATGCCTTGAAATACTTCAGCTTTCTTTAGCAATATGTCTAGTAACATTTCAAGCTTTATGCATTTAAAGAAAAATATAACTAACTTTAACTTCAAAGTATTAGAAATTCTATACTTTCTAAACAATCTCCAACTAGGAACATCAGAAGACTCAACTGGAGTATTAGACCCATTACATATCTTGAATAATTTTAGTTGAGAAGACTAACCACACAACAAGAATTATATACGACGATTGTGAAAGACAGGCCATCAACTTCGGTTACTCTTGAACTCCTGTATGGATTGACTTGGAAGAAGGTGCGGAAACGATTTACTCTAACACCAAGAGTCAGAACCTTCGTTTGGAGAGTACTTCATGATGCCCTCCATACGAAGAAAAGATCTCTAAGATTTAGCGAAGAAATATCTAAATTTTGTGATTATTGTAAAGAAGAAGATGAAGATGTCGATCATATATTCAGAACGTGTCGTATGGCACGAAAAACATGGATTTGCCCACCTTTAGAATTGAGATTGGAGGTAGCAGGAATTTTATTATATATTATGTGGTTGGTTATCGGGTAGTTAAGAAGAGAAGGTAATTGAGCTAAGGATATGTGTCGCTTGGTGCTTATGGAAGGGAAGAAATTTACTTTCGGGGAACAGTTACAATGCAGTCGGCAATTCATAGTGGCCGCGTTAAGATTAAATGAGGAATTCGAATATAGTGAAAAACACAAAATGATGATCCACAATATATACATTCACTAGCAAAGTTCCAAGAAACATTTCCAACTAAAAATACTCGAAGGCATGAATGGATAAACTCAAACAAAGAACATATCATTCTCCTTTCACATCTAAGATCAATTTCTAAAGCTAGGTAGCTTATACAACAACAACGGGTGCAATATTCACTAAGCTAAAGTACTCCACAAAAGCAACTACGTACGACAAAGTCTGTTGAACAACAATATGATTCAAATGCGGTGAAAGACACGAAGTGATCCACAATATATACATTCTTTAGCAAAATTTCAAGAGATATCCCTAGCAAAATTTCAAGAAATATTTCCAACTAAATATATTAGAATGCGTGAATGGAATATTTCAAACCAAAGACTATTAGAGAAGATGATGTCTAGAGAGTGTAAGAATAACGAGTGGTTAAATAAAGAAGAGAAGAGGAGAAGAGGTGCCTATATACTAAGGGTAGATTAGTCTTTTCGTAAGACAAGTTTGTTAGGATTAACTAACTTCCTCTCTCTCTCTCTCACTAAACAGTATAAATACCGATTGTATTCTCTTAATTGGTTTAATGAAAATCACTCAAACTATTTTCCTCATTACGAAATCTCACATGGTATCAGAGCTCTAGGGTTTTTCAAGCTTCGTTAATGGAGGATTCAAGCTCGAATACTGCTTCTTCTCCATCACTATCTCAAAATCATCATCAAACTTTGAATATAACAAATTTCATATCTGAAAAACTTGATGAAACTAATTTCTTACTTTGGAGAGATCAATTTGAGACGATTCTAATCAGTAATGATCTAATAGGATATGTAGATGGATCTATCACAGCTCCACCGATGCTGATTATGGAAGAAGGAAGAGAAATAGTGAATTCAAACTATCAGATCTGGCGAAAACAAGACAATTTCGTTAAATCATGCCTAAAAGCTACGTTTTCTAGGTCAATTTCATCTGATGTATTAGGATTGAAAACTTCTCATGAGATCTGGAAGTATTTAGATATGATCTATGCTGAAGAATTTGAGGCAAAACAAGATCTACTTAGAAGAGAAATTCAAAACCGAAGGAAAGGATCAGCAACTGTAAATGAGTATTTGAGGAAGATTAAATCACTTTCTGATGCACTAGCAGCTGTGAATGATAAGATTTCAGATAAAGAAATGATTCGTATCATACTTGGTAGTTTAGGCAGAGAATTTGATTCATTTGTAGTAACTATAGACAATCGAGTTTCTCGAATTACTCTTCCTGAACTCAGATCTCGTCTTCTTCATCATGAACAGTGGCTATCATCTCATGAAAAGGCAGATGATCAAGCTTATTATGTCAAACGAGAATCATCCAAAAATCAGAGGTATAATCAGAATACAAGGCAAAATAATCAACAAAGATACAGCCAGAACAATAGATCTGTCTCAGATCAACAACATACTACTCAAAATCAATCAAAACAGAGAGATTATCAAACAACAAGATCAAACCAAACAGGTACAAATCAAAATTCACAAAATACTCAACAAACATATAACCAAAAGGCTGAGAACTTTGATTTTTCATCAATTCCTTGTGGTATATGTCACAAATGGGGTCACAAAGCAAGTAAATGTCGATTTAGATATGCTCCTTCTCGTTATACAAATGCTAGAGAGACAGATTCTCCTCAAAATTTTGCTGGTCTTCATATTGATAGTTCAGATAAAGGAAAACAAGTTATAGAGGATAATTCTTCTCTTCATGAGGAATGTAATGTTGCTTTTATTGAAGATGGTGTTCTTCCTATATCAAACAAAGTGTCATCTTCTTGGATAGCAGACACAGGAGCATCTAGTCATATGACTCATGATGAGAAGGTAATTTCTATCTCTAAACCTTATTATGGTGTTGAATCTGTCATAGTTGGAGATGGCAAGACTGTTCCTATTAAGAAAACAGGTCATTCTGAAGTTATGCATGCTTCACATCATTTTGATCTCAACAATATTTTACTTGTGCCTAACCTTAGAAAGAATTTGTTATCCATTTCTAAGTTTACTAAAGATAACAATTGCTCAGTTGAATTCTATCCTTGGGGGTATAGTGTTAAAGATTTATTTTCTCAGCTTATCATCACTCAAGGACCAATGGTCAATACTTATACCCTATAGAATTTGATAATCTCTCTGGCACACATTTAGAAGCCTTGTCTGCCAATCTCACTGCCTCACCTACCCTTTGGCATAGAAGATTAGGTCACACTGCTAAAGGAGTACTTGATTCTCTTCATAAAAGTGACTTGATTCATATGACAGATGAAGAGTTACCATCCTCTTGTCACTCTTGTCTTATTGGTAAGAGTAAGTGTCTTCCATTTGATCTCTCATCTAGCATAACACCTACTCCTCTTCATCTTGTTCATTGTGACATTTGGGGTCCAGCTCCTCTTGCTACTTCTTCTGGTATTAGATACTATATTTTGTTCTTGGATGATTATAGTAGGTTTCTATGTATCTATCCTATGAAACTTAGAAGTGATAGCCTTAGTTGTTTCAAGAAATTCAAGGCTGCTTATGAGAATCTCTTGAATACTAAGGTGAAGTTTTTTCAATGTGATGGTGCTCCTGAATTGAGTAAAGGAGAATTTAAGAAATATTTGGATGACAATGGTATATTTCTAAGAGTTTCTTGTCCTTATACCCCTCAGCAAAATGGAAGAGCTGAGAGGAAGAATAGACAAGTTACAGAAATGGGTAACACCATGTGTTTTCAGGCTTCTGTGCCTAAGATATTCTGGTATGATGCTTTTGAGTATGCTACTTACATATTGAATAGGTTACCTACCAAACTTCTAGATGGAAAGTCTCCTTATGAAGTTTTGTTTGATGGAAAGGTTCCTGATTACTTCACACTTAAAGTGTTTGGCTCAGCATGTTATCCACATTTGGGAGCCACTAGAGATGATAAGTTGAGGCCAAAATCAACAAGATGTGTGTTTCTTGGTGTAAGTTCTTCACATAAAGGATATAAATGTTTGGATTTGAGTTCAGGGAAGCTTCATATCTCAAGACATGTAGTGTTTGATGAAGAGTCATATCCTTTCTTGGATACTCAGCCTATATCTTCTCTTGAGAATGCTTCAACTCAAGTAGTGCTTCCTATGCTAACTAATCAAGTGGTGACTCCTATATTACCTTCAATTGCCTTAACTCCAAATCCTTCTCTGTCTGATTCCCAATTACCTTCTGTTCACCAAAATAGCATCTCAAGTGGTGGCTCTCCTATTTCTTCTGCAGAGCCTGTTGTGCAACCCATTCATCCTATGGTCACTCGAGCCAAAGCAGGTGTTCATAGGCCCAAGCAGTTGTCTGACTTTGTTACACATTATACCATTTGTCATCCTATTTCTGAGGCATATCTAACCCTCTTGGATCACTCTCCTGATCCTACTTCTTATACTCAAGCTTCCAAGTCCAAAGAATGGTGTCAGGCAATGCAAGATGAAATTGATGCCCTCCACCAAAATCAGACTTGGTCACTTGTTCCTTTCTCTCCTTCTATGAATGTTTTGGGGTGTAAGTGGGTTTTTAAAACAAAATTACACTCTGATGGCAGCATTGAGAGGTATAAAGCCAGGTTAGTGGCTAAGGGGTTTAATCAAATTGATGGGTTGGATTATAATGAGACTTTTAGCCCAGTGGTTAAATCAACTACCATTAGAGCTGTGCTTACTGTGGCTGTCTCTAATGCTTGGGAAATAAGGCAATTAGATGTATCTAATGCCTTCCTTCATGGTTATCTTGATGAAGTGGTCTATATGAGACAACCACCTGGGTTTATTGATCCATCTCATAAAGATTCAGTGTGTTTGCTTCATAAGAGTCTTTATGGTCTGAAACAGGCACCAAGAGCCTGGTTTCAGAGATTTGCTGGCTTTCTCTTGGATTATGGGTTTCAGAAAAGCTCCACTGATCATTCAATGTTTGTGTATACTGTTGGCACTGATACAATGGTATTGTTACTATATGTGGATGATATTATTTTAACAGGGTCTTCCTCTGATCTTCTTCAACTATTGATTACTAAACTTCAATTGGAGTTTGCTATGAAGGATCTTGGTCCTTTACATTATTTTTTGGGCATTGAAGTTCATACTTCTTCAGCCACTTCTTTGCTCTTAACACAGACAAAGTATACTCTTGAGTTACTTCAAAAAGCTGGTTTACTTGAGAGTAAACCTCTCTCCACTCCTGTTCCTTTTGGTAAGAGGCTCTCAGCTACTGATGGTGATTTGCTCTCTGATCCTCTTCCTTATAGAAGTATAGTTGGTGGTCTCCAATACTTAACAATGACCAGGCCTGACATTGCATTTGGGGTAAACTATGCTGCTCAGTTTATGTCTGCACCAAGAACCTCCCATTTTCAATTAGTCAAAAGGATTCTTAGATACCTTAAGGGGACTCTTGGCTCAGGCATTTCCATTGTTCCAGGTGATCTCACTTCTCTTCATGCCTTCAGTGATTCTGATTGGGCAGGGTGTCCTGATTCCAGGAGATCAACAACTGGTTATGGAGTTTTTCTTGGTTCCACATTGGTTGCTTGGTCTTCTAAGAAGCAACCTACTGTTGCTAGGTCCAGCACAGAAGCTGAGTATAAGGCCATGGCTAATGCTACCTCTGAGTTGCTTTGGATCTCTTATATTATGGAGGAGTTGGGATTTCCTATTGTTCATCCTTTTGTGCTACATTGTGACAATTTGGGAGCTCATCACTTGGATATGAATCCTGTGTTTCACTCACGCACCAAGCACGTTGAGATTGACTACCATTTTGTTCGAGAATTGGTGTCATCAGGGATTCTTTCAATCACTTTTGTTCCTACTTCTGAGCAGCTAGCAGATGTATTCACCAAGGGTCTCTCCAATCCTCTCTTCTCTCGGCTCTTATCCAATCTGATGCATCTTGTTTTTTGCTCAGATTGAGGGGGAGTATTAGAGAAGATGATGTCTAGAGAGTGTAAGAATAACGAGTGGTTAAATAAAGAAGAGAAGAGGAGAAGAGGTGCCTATATACTAAGGGTAGATTAGTCTTTTCGTAAGACAAGTTTGTTAGGATTAACTAACTTCCTCTCTCTCTCTCACTAAACAGTATAAATACCGATTGTATTCTCTTAATTGGTTTAATGAAAATCACTCAAACTATTTTCCTCATTACGAAATCTCACAAAGACATCATTTCCTTTGCGCATCAAAGATCAGCTTGTAAAGCTAGCTAGCTAGATTAACAACAACAGATGCAGTATTTGCTCAACTGAAGTACTCCGGGGAAGCAACTATGGCACACTCCTTTGATCAACATTATGATTCAAATTCAGTGAAAATAAACAAAATAATGATCCACAATATATACATTGTTTATCAAAATTTCGAGAAACATTTCCAACTAGAAATATCTTGAAGGCATGAATGGAATAATATTTCAACCCCCATCATATGTATTACAAAAGCAATGCTCATTAATAACCACAAAAGTTTTGAATGAACAAAATTGAGTGCAGTTCCTGAACAAGATCCTTTGATTTGTTTTGGCCTCCCTTAACCAAGTCAATTATTTCTCTCTCTCTCTCTCTCCCTCTCTCTCTCTCTATATATATATATATATATCCAAATTGCTGATCTCTCTCTCTCTCTCTCTCAACTCTTAAAAAAATCGATTTTATTGGTTCGATTCTCTCGCTAAACTTCTCCCCATTTAAATAGATTGGTTGATCGTATGATGCTCATTTGTCAACCGTTGGTAGCCCAAGTGGTTCCAAGGTGTTGACATAAACTCCAGAACCCTGGAGGTCCCAGGTTCGAATCCCAGAGAAGGTGAAATCTTTGGTTATTTGAATTGGGGTTATTAGGGTATAAATAATGTAGTTGGGCTTTAGGCCATAGTTTAGTTGGGCTATAGGCCCGGTCTTGTAAGAGTTTGAATGGGCGGTTATCGAGCTTATCAAATCTTTGATGTATCAAGACTATCGTTGATCCAACTCCCCACGTAGCCCCCTACTTTATCCAAAATACCTAGATGCCCCCTTTGACCGTTACCGTTCATTTGACGGTTAACTTTTCCTTTTTACTTTATAGAAATACCTTCTTTTAATTACCACAATCAGCTCTCTTTTTCTCTCTCTAGAAATTTTCTCTCTCTACCTCCTATCATCTCTTTCCTTTTTTATTCTTCTTCCTTAGATTTCTCTCTCTAATGAATTTAGAAAGATCCACTTGAAAGTTGTAGAAATGAATTCCAAACCAAAGATTTGACATATTAGACTAACAAAGATATTTTTCTTTTCATTTTTCAAGTTTCCGATCTAACCAGATTATCCAAGGTCATTTTAAACCCTAGCTTTTCAAGCAATAAAAGTTTTCTTCCCAGTTTCCATTCAAGAAAATTTTTAGAGATATTCTTCTTTCCATTTTCCCTCTCAAAATTGACATCCTTAGACATAATACTTGTATATGGGTATTTCTTTCCGAAATAGAGTGAGAAAAGGGTTTTGCTTTCTCTCACTAGAACTTAAATCTGAAAAAAAAAAATAGAGCATCTCCAATACAAAACTCAAAAAAATCTCTATTTATCTTATGTGTCAAGTTCTAATTGAGATTCTCACTCTTACGTGTCGAAAATAGAGATCCTCAATTTTTGTGTGTCCAATGCAAAACTCTAAACTTATCTTATGTACTTATGTGGCATAGTTATTTTCGTAAATAAATAATTAGTTATTTAGAAAATATAGAACACTCGATTTCTATTGGTTCAAATATTGATGAGTTGGACAATTAGAGATATCTCAAGAGATAGAGTGTCCTCTTGAGATATCTCTATTCTACCCTGGACAAGTCATCTTATAGATCCAAATAAAGTGTTGCATTGGAGAGAGTTTTTAAGGAAAAAAAAACTCTAAAAATCATATGTGGCACTCAGAATTTTTTAAATTAAGTGTCGCAATGGAGATGTTGATGGGAAAGAATAATCAAATCAGAGAAAGATATTACAGATAAATCTCTTTCTAATCAACAATTCGAAGCACAAGATAAAACATTATCAAACCAAGATTTGAACATGGTTTACAAACTTCGCAGTTGAATATGGAATTGGATAGACAAGAAGAACAAGAAACCCTAATATCGTATCTGCTTAGCCATTTCAGAACCGATATTTCCATTAGAATTCTCTCTCCGACCCTCTCAATCATCATCAAATCCTAGTATAAGATCAAAAGCCCTGAAGAAAAACAAGTTATTGCTTCATCTTCACCATCAATGGTGGGTGGGAATCAGATCCGGTCGAAGACGAAGTTTTCCCAAATGTTAATGTCGTCTAGTGAATTTCTGATGAAGAAAATACTCATTGAAGACAACCAAATTCCTCTCTCTAGCAAATAAATACCGAAATCTACTCTGATTCTTCATGGGATTTCTCTCTCTCTAATCCTCTCAATCGACTTCTGAAAGTGTAATTGATTTTCTCTCTCTAATCCTCTCAACCATTATCAAACCAGATTTCTCTCTCTAACCCTCTCAATCGAGTTTTAAAAGTGTAACTGATTTTATCTCTCTAACCCTCTCAATCCATTATCAAACCAGATTTCTCTCTCTAATCCTCTCAATCGATTTCTCCGTACCAAAATCAATGAGATCCGACCACCTTCCATTTTGATTTTCTAAAAGTGTAATTGATTCCTGAAATGGGGTTTCACAGGATGAAAGATGAAGGTACGGGTGGTTCTATATTTGATTCATTTCTTTTATGTATTTATGCAGAAGTAACACCAAAGAATTTGATGAGTGATTAATAATCTGAACAGAGAAAGAGATATGAGAGGGAGTTTATAGAAAGAGACAAAGACTTTTTAAAAAGAGAGAAAGAGAGTTGAATACAAAATTAATAGAGGGTACTTTTGGAAAGTAAACAAAAAAAGAAAAGTTAATAGTCAAATGGACGACAACAGTCAAAGGGGGCTATCTGGATATTTTCGATAAAAAAAGAAGCTACGCGAGAAGTTGGTCATAAAATAGGGGGCAATTGGAAAATAACCCTATTTTCAATTAAAACTACTAAGTTTGTATTCATTTTCTTAAAGGACTATTATGATTTCTTCCAGTAAATTTTGACTATCATTTTCTAGCAATATCCTGTCCAAGCGGATTCCACAACATAGTGCACAATTTCATAACCTAGTATGAAACTACATATTGTGAGAATAGCCACATGTAGAATGGATATCTAGCAACCAAACATATAATGTCTAGGTCCTCTCCACTCATTGCCAATTGGTTTTGAGTTGGATGACCACAAACTTAACATGGTTTCAGAGCTACAAAACTTTAAAGAGTACAATTTAGATCCTATTTTGCTTCCGCTTAAACGGCGGCGGTAGCCTCTTCCATGACTACCGTCCGCCGGAATCATAGTTTTTTTTCTCTTTTATTTTCTTCTCTAGTTTTTTAATTAGTTTAGTTTATACTTCACAATAAATTTAGTGAAGGTTTACAATTGAAATTTTTCTTTTTATGTTTTTTTTCAATAAGGTTTCAATGGTGGAGATTCTAGTTATCAAAAGTATCGGTTATGGGTTTGGGAGGTTTTCGTTATCAATGATGGACGAATTATTTATAAAGGAAAGGGGATCTTCAATCTTAATGAGCTTTGTGGATGGACTTAAATGGGTGTTCAAGAAAGTTTAGGGTTAATTCATTATTGGTGCAAGACGGTAAGAAAAACAAAGTGGTGGTTTTTTTTTTTGCCGATCGATAATATCGGCCGTCGTGATTTGTCGTCATTTGGAGTGCAAGGTTGATGCCTCCTCGTCGGTGTTTTGTCAGTTTGTCTTCACAAGGCAGACGTCTTATGTTGTTGCCATGAGCCTCTGAACCTAGAATGGTTATGCTCACTAAGTGCAACCTTTCTCGTTGTTACTATGTCATGTTTGTTCGTTATTACTGCCGTAATATTTCTATCGATCTTCACCAAAAATAAAAGTTTCTTCATCAACCAATTCCATTATTGCCTTAATGAAGAATGTGTCAAGGAATCGTCTCATCAAGTTATTTCCCAAATTGAACTTCCGGTTTGATCCTCCGTTCAATTTGCGGGAGGGTAATAAGGGTAAAAGTGGTACTCAAGTCAACAATTCCTACCCAAGATATAAATCAGGGAAATATTCTCATATATATCTCCAAGATATAGATACACTAGAATTAGGATTATTTCTATGTTTACATTATTTATTTCCAACCATTGTAATTCTCTTCTATTATAAATAAACATGGAGGTATATGGTTTTCCTCATCCAAAACCTAAATCTTTCATGGTATCAGAGCTAGGCCAATACGTGATAGGCTTAAAAGCCACACGTGCTCCATGTCACCCAAACAGAATAAAAAATCACGTGCTAGGCTCAAAAGAACGTCACACGTGAGGGGGCGTGTGAGAATAGCCACATGTAGAATGGATATCTAGCAACCAAACATATAATGTCTAGGTCCTCTCCACTCATTGCCAATTGATTTTGAGTTGGATGACCACAAACTTAACACATATCGCATGAAAATTCATATTGTAGTATGAAACTACAATATGAAGATCTTAATGTACGAAGATTAAAATGTAATATGAAAACTGCAGTATGAAGATCTAGTTTTCATATTTATATTGTGTTACTTCATATTGTTAAATAAAATTTCACGCGGCAAGATTAAGTTTTATTTTGTAAAATAATTTTGTTGTGATATGTAGCATCCCAAATCACAAATCTCAAGTTAGGTTCCATGAAATCAAAGATTTGAGACCTTCAAACTAGATTCACGAGCAACACCTACCACTGGTACACGACTAACACCTGAAAAATAAAATTAGTGGGGTCAAAACCCAACTATACTAGATTCCACAACCCTTAGACCTTGGTAAGTAAACCAACCTTAAGACGCGCAGTAGGTTCCGCACGCAACTAGCATCATTTGAGCAAGATTCATAATGTTAAATTAAAATTGAGGTACTCTCAAGTGCAAATTGTGTCTTATCAGAATTACGCATCTCTGCTTTTAGAATATTTAAGGCGTACCCATATTTTAGGTTGAGCAACCCAAATCGAACTAAGGGACTAACGTTAAGCCAGTACAATAGAACAGTACTTTGATCTCTAAGTCACGCTACAACAATAAGGAATTACATAGCGACAATAAAAAAAAGTTATTTGAAAAAAAAATCAAATTTCATAAAATTATTGTAGAATATGTTCAATACAGTCCAAGTGATTATATTGATAGAATTTGATATTGGTAAGAGCTGCCACTCGTGACAGGATCTCCTCTTCATGTTGTCAGTAGCTCCACATTATCTCTTCGATTGGGCCATTAAAACTATTCACCACAAATCGCAAGTCTCCTCGATGATAGTACTTGTTCGCGAAAATATGTTGTCAGTTGACTTCTTGACTGGTCGAAGTCAACCATTATTTAACTCCACACAAGTCAGCCTTGCCTAACTAGGTTTTTGCTCCGCCCAGGACTAGATCCTCAGACCCGAGAGTTTTTTTTTAATCTTGCTTACTTCTTTACGGTGAGAACTTATATGTTTTACCAACAATTTTTTGCAAACCGTCCCGTAGGAGTAGGTGTACTATGTGTTTTTTAGTACAATTACCAACGGGGCAGCTCATTTGGTTCAAATTCCATAACCCTAAGACCTGCAGTAGGTTCCACACGCAATTCATACGGTTAAATTAAATCGAGGTACTTTCAAGTGCAAATACCGTCTGATCAAAATTACACATCTCTGCTTTTAGAATGTTTTAGGCGTACCAAAATTTTAGGTTGAGTAACCTGTAACTAGGGGTGGGAATCAGGCGGGGTCGGACGGACTCAGGCAATATTTAGCCAGACTCGGGCAGATCGGGCACGAGAATGCCTAACCCGCGTCTAGTTGCCGGGCAGAAGTCACCATATCAGAATCCGTAGCCCGTCCGAGCCAGCCTGCCCGAGCGGGCTCCACCAGACTCGTGCCGGACGGATTCAGGTAATTTTACTTAAAAAATTCTTAAAAAAAAAATTTCTAATATAAAAACAAATAATTACTTAAAATAACATTTCATATATGATTATATTTTTTATTCCAACAAAAAAAAATATATGATTATATTTTTAACAAAAGTACATAATTATCAAAATGTCCAAAATAATAACAAAAAGTACATCATTACCAAAAGGTCCAAAATATTAACAAAAAGTTACATCTCCCTCCTTCGTTAATCGAGCGATTGAACTTGAGACGTGCTAGGAGTTGCTTCAAAAAATCCGTCGTTTAACGGGTCAAACTCCATCAAAGTAACATTAAGTTGATGTTTCCACCAATCTTTAAGACAAACACAATACTCAAACATCTCCGGAGTAAAGTTGTTCTTGTAGTCCCCCAAAATTCTCTTACCTAAAGAGAAAGCAGACTCAGATGCAAGAGTCGAAACTGGGACCGCAAGAACATTACGTGCTATCCGAGATAAAACCGAATACCTTTTCTCGTTTTCATGCCACCAACCCAAAACATCAAATTTCTCAATATTATCGATTGAAGGATTTGGCTCAGAATAATATCTAGATATTCCTTCGGAAGCAGTAGCTAAAGGGTCCCTCTAGGCACTCTTAATACTTCTTCAAAAAGCACCTCGCCTTGACGAGCCATCAGTATCAGATGGATCATCAATAGATGAAGAGACAGAAGTAGGAACATTCAAATCGGTTGTATACTAAGAAAATAAGTCGCGTAATTTACTAACCATCGTGAAGGATTGTGAAGGACACTTTATAACATGAGCAGAACTTTCAAAACAATTTTCAAGTTCAGATAATAGCATATCAACTTTCATTTTAATTCTTGGATCCAAAATACATGCAATTCCAAATAAAACAGGCGTTTCACCCCAATACTTGCAAAACTTAGCTTCCATGGAATCAATCATTTCAGCAAACATCAGATCATTTCGATTATTCAGAAATACCATTCCAATATCAACCAAATACTCCAATACAGAATTAGAAGTTACATACTCAACTCCCGAAAAGAAATTTGTTGCATCATAGAAAGCTTCAAACACTTGTACAACATCATGGCGTGTTGCCAATCATAACCCGATAAAACAAACGGAGGAGATTTATCAGATAAAAAAGAATCTATCGGATCCTTAAATGGAAAAACACTTTTCAGCATAAGGTAAGTTGAATT
>BEHA01050036.1:114542-134019 GCA_002897215.1 Eschscholzia californica subsp. californica | reverse complement strand
AGTAAATTTATATTGTTATGTAAAAACTGAATCCTTGTTGATAACAAGATTCGTATTCTCATTTTCTTTTCTGTTTTCCTTTCAGTCAAATGCTTTTGAACGTTGGATCAACCGGTCCTCTCTGGTGAATAGATGTTTATGTTACTTTCTTTAATACTTCTCTTTTGCTTTTACATCGATTACTTGAATGAATGTTTACTTGAACTACTCAAGGTGGAGCGCGACTTTTTTTGTTCTACCCCTCCTCCTGTAGCTGTAGCACACGCTAGAATGCTCAACAGGAACGACAGCGGTAGTCTACTTTAATACTCCTCATATTTCATAATAATTCATAGTAAACTCATTGATTTCCATTGTACAATCTGGTTTCCTATAAAGTAGTAATTACCCTATTTAGATAAGTGCGTAAATTGTCTTATTTACAGTTTACTCTTTGATTTTCAGTAAACCAACTGGTTTCTAGTAAACAAGATGATTTTCTGTCAACTACATAGTTCTCTAACCATATACCTGCGTAAGCTGTGTTTGTTTTAGTAAAGTCGATGTTTCCCGTAAAACTAGTCTGTTTCGAGTAAACTACCTGGTTTCTAGTAAACTTGATGGTTTCTATTCATATTATTTCCCATTAGATTAGAACTTATCCACTTTTCACTGGACACCTAATGGTTTTTTACAATAAACTCAGTTTCCTGTAAAATAAGAATTACTCTATTCATATATGTTCGTAGTCTTGTTTACCATAAACTCATTGGTTTCCGGTGCACTAACAGGTTTCTGGAACCAGAAAGATTTTATGTGAACTAGATTCTCTGGCTATTGACAATTGTTATGTTTCATGCAGTTTCCCACAAGATTTTATATCTCCCTCTTCAACAACTCATGTTGAGGCATCTACTGCGCTCGTTAGGAGTGAACCTCTACGATCAGATAGTTGGCCAGAAGTTTTTACATCCATTGGGCAGGAATTTCCCGGAGGTGCTCCTGCGTTTCGACAAGCTCTTAGTCGATATTCCATAAAACATGGATACAATTATAAATTCCTTAAGAATGATCTATCCCGGATAACTTGTATATGCAAAACCCCCAGTTGTGGTTGGACCATTCATGCTGTTGCTCCTCTAAAGTCCCGTTCCATGTTTGTTCTTAAAGCTTTCAACCCTGTCCATACGTGTGATGATTTTGTATTGTCTACTCGTAAGCCTAGGCTGTCTACAGAAGCTGTCAGCCAGTTAATAGCTGATGACATCCGAGAGAATCCTACAAAGAGTACGAAAGACATTATAACATCATTTAAAAAGGATTATGGTATAGCTCTTAGCTACTACTATTCATATAAAGCTCGGAATGCTGCTATTTCTTTAACATATGGTGAAGAAGAGGATTCATATGCGAAGCTCCAGTGGTATGTGGATGCACTATCTCGATCTAACCCAAATAGTCATATTGATCTTCAAGTCGATCCAGTTTCTCGTCGTTTTGTTAGAATTTTTATTGCTCTTGGAGCGAGTATCGAAGGCTACAAGCACTGCCGACCGTTAATGTTGATGGTACCTTTGCCAAAACAAATATAATGGATGCATACTTGCAGCGGTAGCAAAGAATGGAAACGATGGTACGTACGGCCTAGTATAGTTTTCGGAAAACTACCTGATTTTCTGACCACTAACTGATTTTCTGACCACTACCTGATTTTCTGACCACTACCCAGTTTTTTGAAAACTTTCTGGTAAGAAAATAAAATAAATGTTTGTTGCCTACGCTGATTCATTACTGATTCATTGCAGGATTGTTTGTTGTTGCCTACGCTGTTGTTGATGTAGAGAACGATCCAAACTGGACATGGTTTTTCTGCAATTTGGGACGAGTTGTCGCTAGTAGTCCAGAGTTGACGTTTATGTCTGATCGGCACCATGGTATTATAAATGCAGTTTCCAACATATTCCCAGAGGCCCACCATTCATATTGTGTATGGCATTTACGCAACAATATGAATTTACGTGTCAAAAATGGTGCCAAGAAGTCTGACTACTTCCAGTCACTAATATTTAAAGCTGCTCGGGCGCTAACTGTTCCAGACTTTCAAAAGTACACTACTGAACTTGTTGTCATGGGCGGCAATGGAGTGCAGTCATTTTTGTACTCTGTCAATCCTAAAAACTGGGCCGATGTATATTTTCCAGGTAATAGGTATGGTTTGATTTGTTCTTCTCTATCGGAGTCTTTCAATTCTTGGGTAAAGGACGAGAAAGTTCTTCCCATTTCGGTCATGCTCGATATGTTGCGGGTAAAAATAATGAACATGATGAACGATCGAAGGATTGAATCGGCCTCCTGGAACTCATTCCTATGCCCAAAAGTCAATGAGACAATGAAGTCCAGATTAAATGTTGCCTGCAGTTAGAAATGTCTTCAGTCTTCTGAATTCAAATATGAAGTTATGTCGAACCCCAGCCACTCCGTTGATCTTGCTAATCTGACTTGCTCATGTCGTAAGTGGCAAGTTCAAGGTATTCCATGTGAACATGCTATCTTGTGTATTAAAGTGCATGGAGGTGATTCCTCAAAGTTTTTTGATCCTGCTGTCACAACGGACACTTATTGTAAGACCTACAGTCTTTCAATCAACCCTGTCCCTACTTTGCACCAAAGTCCTTCGATAAAGCCAACATCATACTTCCTCCCTTAACCAAGAAGCGTCCCGGGAGACCGCGAACTGTTAGGATTGAAAGTGCCGGGAACTTTCGGAAAAGACAGAGGGTATGTGGTCGATGTAAACAACTTTGTTATCACAACAGTGCTTCGTGCAACCAACCTATTTAGTGGTTGTAAATGTTCTTCATTTGAGCTGGAGAAGAGTGTGCACCGGGCATTCTACAATTTTGAATAGCTTCTACAGTGTTGAAGTTTTTCAGGTTATGAAGAGAGTCTGTGTTTTTTGTTAACATTCTGATGTTCTTTTTTTGTGTAACTTATGTGCCACATAAGTTAGTAAGTTTAGTAATGTGTTGGACATTGAACTGTTTCCTGGAATTTTGTAAATGTACTGTCTCTATGTCTCTAGGTTTCCTTCATTGTTTCTAGTGAATCTGGTAAATGTACTAAAGTGAAACTTGTAAATGTACTGTCTCTCTGTTTTGAGTTTCCAATCTATGCCTATGTTTTTGTTAACATTTTGCTCTCCCTTTCTTGTGTAAATAATGTGTCATATAAGTTACTTATTTAGTTCCACCAACCTATGTTTTTTAGGATTTTATCTTGTTTCCAGTAAATTTATAAATGTGTTGGACATTGAACTGTTTCAAGAAATTTTATAAATGTACTGTCTCTATGTTTCCATCTACAACCTATGCCAGTGAATCTGGTAATGTGTTGGACATTGAACATTATTTGTGTACTAAAGTGAAGCTTGTAAATTTACTGTCTCTATGTTTTGAGTTTCCAATTTATGTTTAAAGTAAATTTAGTAGTGTATTGGACATTGAATTGTTTCTGAGAATATGTTGTAGTTAGACACTTTTGAACTTCGATTAATGAACTTAACAAAACAATGATCCAAATATGTCAATGTTCTAAGTGACAAACCATTAATATTTCAAACACCATATAATCCGTTCCTAAGTAAACTTAACAAAACAACACATAAACTTTTAGATATTTAAATTTTTAGTTTTCTTCTGCAATACTCCTCCTCCATCCGTCCTTTGACTCCTCCAAAATTTGGTAGGTTACTTCTGCCCTCTTTCTCCTTGCTCTGTCCTCATATTGTTCCTTTTGCGAGCACTTTGGCGGGTAATTATGCTTGCTGCTTTCGAGAAATATATCTTCCATCTTTATCATTACGTAGAGACCGCAATCAGGACTGTTTGTTTTTAAAATTTGAGGAACACACAGTTAGTTTCATGTACGGAATAACATAGTACTGTAATGGTCCAAAATCTGGGCTCACCTGTCCCCTTGTTGGGGGCATTCAACATCTTTAATGAATGGGATTTTTGAGGCAATTTTTTTCCTTCCGCACTTCATCTTTATCATCTTTGCTGCCAGGATTTCTGCTAATTTTTTTGCATTGTAGTTACATCTGTTTCCCAGGTCGATGTCACGAAGTAAGGAGTTGAAGTGCGTCCATTCGTTCTCCTCAAAATCATACACCAACAAAGTCCAGTGATGGCCCTCCAAAGAGTCATCAGTGGATGTTGAATTAAGTGGAACACACAACATTGATGTATGATCTTTGATGAAGTGCTGCTTAATCCGATCATCTAAATTAGCTTTGATTGTTCTTTCACTGCGCTTCTGCCTTATCATTGTCTGCATTGTGTCATTTTTAGTTTACTATTGAATTCACAAAATCCTCTTTAAATTTATTATAGTAATGGCTAAGAAACTTACAAATAGCAACGATGATAGGAATAGCACTTCATGGTCGATGTTCGAATCTGCCAACATTAAGCTGTCTGCAAACCAATCAATTATTTGAGAGTCACAGCCTCTATTCATCATCAGCTCGTCTAAATCTTTTGCTGTTAGGCAGTGATGCTGTTCCTTGTTCCAGACATCGAGGTTGTACAAGACAAAGTACAATTCATCAGTCACTCAGAATAATTAACTAGAAACTGGCTAGTTTACTAACCACAAACCAGTTTACCCGGAACCTTCCTGTGTTCCAGACACACACTAATTTTCTGTCTGAAAAAAAAATTATGAACCAAATAAATTATGAAGGAATAGATAATACCTTGTCCATCCACTTTTCATGAACTCTTCCATCAATGGTTTTTCATTCTCTTTCACATATGGCCATATCCCCCCTATTCTCCAGTTACTCAATTTCACACGGGGTTCTTTCTTCAGTTTAATCATCTCCAAATCAATAACCTGCACTTCACTTGTCCCTTTTTCTGTTCTCCTCCTCACTCTTGGATTATTCTTAATCCTCTTCACAAGTGATGTTGGTACTGGCGAAGACCCTTTCCCTTTTTTGGATGCTACTCTTTTGGGAGGGCTTACATGGGGTGATTGATATTGTTCCATGTTTGCGGACACTTCTTCCACTGATTGTCTTCCCATTTCAGCGATATAGTCGAAATTTTGGGCCTTGGGTGTACACTCTTCATCTTCTTCAATCTGCACGGGAGACTTTTTTGGTGGAGTCCACTCAATTAGTTGAGTCTGGAGTTCCATGTTGAGATCAAAACTAGGATAATCATTGTTCGGATCCACCATCCTCTTTACATTATAATCTGTAAATAAATTACATGTGGAGTATTAAATTTCCAAATTCCGAACAAAACTTAATGGTGGGGACAAGTTAATATCAGAACGTTACCTCTTTCTTTTGGCAACTCCTTTTCCATTGTATCTTCAACCCAGCCCCCTCCTCACTTGACAAATTAATTTGGATCTCCTCTTCATCAGAATCCTCGTTACTTATTTCTGTTATAAATGGATATAAAAGAAGAATTTTAAACTTGATTTTGAGGACCATTTAGTATAGTTACGTACAAAATTGTGGGTTAAGATAATTGTTTGCCTTGTTTACTCTCAGCATCTCTTTCCTTGCTTTCATCGCTTTCCTCGCTATTTTCTGATATAAGTTCAGTGAAAACAACACTAAGTCATTTCCGAGACATATAATAATTTACTGTGAATCTAAAAGTTTCCTATAGAGGATCTAATGAGCGTAATTAGAATATCAATACTTAAAACCAGCCAGATGTTTACTATTTTTGGAATAAGAATAAAAACACTTGAAACTAACTGAATACGAAATGTAGAGAACAATATTAGATTAAACCAAAATAAATTCTTAATCTGAAATTAGAGTTTGCCTTTTTTCGCAGCTTTGCTTGCACCCTTGCTTTTTTCCTTTTTTTCATCCTTTGTCTCCTTATCTTCATCCAGTTCTTCCTCACTCGCTTCATCTTCTTTTTCTTCTTTACTGCCTTCTGAATCATCTTCCTCACTGTTCTCATCATCATCTTCTTCACCCTCATCTTCTTCAGCATCATCTTCTTCAGCTTCTTCTTCCTCACCTTTTTCATCATCCGTATCATCTTCTCCACTTTCGGAATCTTCCTCCTTACTCACTTTACCTTTTTTCTTATCTTCCTTTCCTGCAATTTTCTTTACTTCCTTTCCTGCAACTTCTTTACCTTTTCCCTTATCTTCCTTTCCTTCAACTTCTTTACCTTTTGCTTTCTCCTTACCTTTTCCTGCAACTTCTTTACCTTCTTCCTTACCTTTTCCTGCAACTTCTAAACCTTTTCCCTTATCTTCTTTTACTTTCTCCTCTTTTCCCTTTTCCTTTACTTCTTTTCTCTCTTTACCCTCTTTCTCCTGAGCCTCCTGTTGTTGTTCTGGTGCATTCTCTTCCATTACAGGCACTAAAATGCCATCCGCTGATCGAACATAAGTGGCTACTGGAATCATTCCCTCTTCCAGTAGATCTGAATAACCTTTGAATGCATCGTCCCTCTCTTCAATAGCTTCTGCCAGTTCTGCCTGAAGTTCTTCATTTTCTTTCCTAAGCTTTTCATTCTCTTTCTCCAGCTGGTCATTTCTTAGCTTAAGTTGGTCGATCCCAAGAATCAAGTCACTTACGTTGGACTTGGTCTCTATTGTTTGCACCAACTTGGTTTCTTCTTCATTGAGGGGGAAAACAAAATCTTCAGTTACCTGAAAGAAAATGAAAAACATTTCAGTAATAACCATAGCAGTAAACCAATAAATATCCAGTAAACCAATAAATATCCAGTAAACCAAACAGTTTCCAGTAAACCAAACAGTTTCCAGTACATAAGTTAGTTTACATTGAACCCACAAGTTTAGTGGTATGTAAATGTTATTTTATACCTGTTCAGATGTCAGGCTGGCTAGTTTCTCGTCAAACGTATCTGTTATTTTCACCAGAGACCACCTTACAATCCTTGGGATTTCATCTTTATGCCTCTCTTCTCTTTCATAGCATAGAGTATGCTCACAGAACCATACCTTTAAATAAGACAAACACATTTGTAAATTCAATAAGGAACTTCAATTCTAATATATAATTGAAATAAACTTAAACATACTCACAGGCAGGAGTAGTAGGCAGCCTGAAGCTTTAATCGGGTCGTTCGGGTGCTTATTCATGTAGTTTATCATGAATTGGTGCACCACCACTGGCCAATTATAGCTCTGAATTGTTTCCATCGATTCCAGGTACAGCAGAATATGTGGTGGAATCGAGTACCCGGTTGTTGAAGGAAACAAAACATTAGCAGCAATGAACATGATTATCAACCTGATGGCATCCAGCTCATCCTCTTCATCAACCGCCATCCTCAGTGCATTAGCCATCATAATGCATGTTACTTTTGGAGGCACCTCTCCAAAGTACTTTACACAAAAATCTTGTTGTGGTTTCTTCAGTGTTTTGGTGGACGAGAAAAGCTCTGTCACCTCTCCTCTCATTGGCATGCCCAGAATCAAAGAAACGTCCTGAGGCTTCAGCTTTAACATTTTCCCAGCTAGGTTGAAGGTTTCTGTGGAAGAGGAATACAAGCAGAGTAGTTCAAATATCGCCTTGTTTGGTCTGCTTGTGCTGTCTAGGCCAATCCTGTCATTTAGAAACGCGTTCACCAAGTTGTTGAAGGCAGACTCTGCAAGCAACTCCTTCTGCCTGCTTGTCAATTTTGGATATGTTACTTTCAACTGGGTCCATGTGTTTTTAAGAGAAATCTTGTACACCTTGGACAACTTGGTTGCCAAATTTTCGGGTCTATTTTTTGGCTCACTTGGAGAGCCAACCCAGGCCCTTGCAGAGTCACCTTCAGGTACAGCTTGTTGTGTCTTCTTTTTTGGCCTTCCTTCAGGTTTTACATTTGCCATTTTTCTCTTTCCTTTTGTTTGTGGCACCACTGTTAAGGGATCATCTTGTGAGACCTGAAAAAATTACAAACCATTGTCATTAGAAAGAATTGAATTTCGGGCAATCATCTGTGTGTTTCATAAATAAAACTTAACTATGGTAACCATTCAGTGTACAGGAAATCAACTGGTTTACTGCAACTTTTTGTTCTACCAGAAATCAACTGGTTTACTGCAACTATTTTGTTGTACTAGTACGTAGTAAGAATTTTTGCGAATTCCTCTATGTAAAATATACATCTTTATAAAAAAGAAAACTACAAACCACTCACATAAGAAAGAGTTGAATTTTTTGAAAAATTTATCTGTTTCTTAGATAGTTACTTAAGAAAGAGTAGAATTTTTTTGAAACTATCCAGTGTACAAGAAATCAACTGGTTTACTGGAACTATTTGGTTGTACCAGTACACAACTTTATGAAACAGATCAATCTACAGGAAACATTATTATGTGCTCAGAATAAGTTTATGAAACAGAAAATAGTTAAAGTTTTCAGTTACATACCTTTTTTCTAGGGAACATTCTTCTACTTACTTGTTCTTCAATAACTGTCTTCGATCTGCTAGACCGAGGTTCATCAATGGATACTTTCTTACTTGATTGTTTTGATGAAGTAGGCTTTACCATCTGTCCAAAACAAAGTAATATCACACAGTAACGAAATCTCTTAGTTGTTCATGATATAGAGATAGATAGAGAGAGAGAGAACATTAGGGCTTTTTTGAATGAAAAATTACCAGAGAAAATAACAATAACGTATGTTCATGATATAGAGTGAGAGAGACAGAGAGTGAGAGAGAGAAAACCTACCTTTGAAATGAAATCAGGTGAAAGAGGGATGAACTTAAATCGGGTGAAAGAGGGCTGAGACGAGAGAGAGAAAACCGTTCCTTCTTGGCTTCTGTTTATGAACTGAAATCAGGTGAAAGAGGTCTGATTTTAGAGGGATTTTATGGCTTCTAGTTCTTTAATGGCTGGTGGTGGAGAAGTTAATAGAAGAAGAGGGATTTTGAGAGAGGGAACGGTTTCTGAGTGATGGAGAAGTTAATAGAAGAAGAGTGAACGTTTTGCTTGAGTAAAGGCGTGGGAGAGAGAGAGAGTGATGGAGATGGGACGTCTCCACCTGCAACGGTCACATCGGGCCGAATTTTTCAGATTTTTTCGCGTTTCCCGGCAATTTGAGTGGCAACTATCGTAAATATTGAGTGGCACGAATCGTAATTTTTGAGTGGCAGGAATTGTAATTTGTTACTCCCTCCGTCCCATTTTGTTTGTAGTTTTGGGGAATTCAACTTATTAAGGGATGTTATTTATTGTTGACAAATATAAAGATTTTTCCTAAATTACCCTCATTTAATATAGAGTATTTCATTAAATACAACATCGGTAGAAGTGTAGAACCAATTAGAACCTTTGAATGGTATTCAAACTAAAGGGTAGTCTTGGAAGTTTCATCATTTTAATAATTAAATGAATGTTATAAAAGGAAAGTGACCAAACATTTTGGGACATCCATAAAAGGAATAACAACCAAACAAAATGGGACGGAGGGAGTAATAAAGTAAGGGTATTTGGTTTCTCCATATTCAGATCTGACACAGAGGACCTCTTTTACATTTTTTCCCAACTTTGGATCGGGCCCTTATTTTGGGCTTAACTTTGGGCCTTTCATCCATTCCCTCTTTTATTATATAGATTGCTTTTCATCCAAAAAAACTATTTCCCTTTGACTGTGGTAAATTTGCTTTGACCACTTAGTGTATTGGTTTCCTATCGTGGGTTCAGGCTGATTTTTGTAATGAAGTTCGACCTAATTCCATTGATGTAACTGTAATCAGTAGTAGTGGTAGAGTTCAACCGATTTTGCAAACCAAAATGGATTCAATTTCACCATTTTTTTACCGAACCTGCCATTTATCATTAAACGATCATTATACAAACACTTGATCAAAATCAACAGAATTATTAAAGTTCACCATAATAGGCTAACTGATTTTCAATCTTTTTACTTCCTTACAATGAGAACTTGTGTATTTTCCAACACTAGTATTTTACAAACTTGTGAATTTTTCAATCTTTTCAATGTTTACTTTTCCTTTTGTAATTGCAACCTTAGCAATTCTTGAATACAATTCTACCTTCTTCCAAAAAAAAAACCCGAATGACAATACATATGATTCAAATTCAATTAAGATCATAGAATGGTGATCAAGCAACCCTCTAATGCATAACGAAGCTATTTACAGGCAATGAAATACTTTAGCTTTCTTTAGCAAAATGTCTAGTAACATTACCAGCTTTATGCATTTGGAGAAAAATATAGCTAACTTTAACTTCAAAACATTAGGAATTCTCTACTTTCTAAAACATCTCCAAACAGCAACATTCGATGACTTGACCGGAGTATTAGACCCATTACATATCTCCAAAAAAATTTAGTTGAGAAGACTAACCACACAACAACACCAACAAAGAGAATAGAAAAGGATTACAAATGGCTCAAAGTCTAATCAAGGCATCATAGTCCTCCACAAGAATCTCGGTGACATTCATGTATTAATATCTGATATAAGTGAAGTGTAAAGATGGAAATAGTTCATAAATAAACTATTCAAGCAATATCCATTACTAATAATCAGAAGAAATTATTGTAGTTAACAAAAATGTCAAACTATTAGGTGATGCTCTTGGCAAAGCTTGTAGCTTCTGAGGAAGATTGTATGGTTTTTCAATTTTAGAGTTCCAACCTCTGCTCCTAGAATGAAGTTCTACTGTCTCCAAGACCGGACTATTCTTCAGCAAAATTTCAAGAAACGTAACATCATCATAACTTGGATATCCGTCATCATGCTCAATCTTAATGTACTTGAGGTAATATAGCATGCATTGTAACGACGAAGGAGTTGGCATTTTCTCATAGCTTTGTGAAACTTCTGTCAAATGAAGGAACTCTATTTTAGGGCAGATCTCAAGTAAGTTTATTATCGTGCCGGTGTAGTCTTTTAGGAGGCATACCGACAAATTTAAGCGCTTTAGGTTAGTAAACTCAAGGATTGTGTTACTTTCTTCTAAGAACAAACGAGCTTGAGAGAGTAACTGAAGGAACATGACTGATGTTGTGAGCGTTTCCACGTTATAAAATGCTTTGAGAATTTTAACCAACTCTAGTGAATAATCTTTTCTTGTTTTTTCATCAATAAACGGAGGACAATCTGAAGGACAATCTGAACTGTATAGGTCACTTGTACCGCGCCAGAAAGTTTCAGACTTATCTATAGCACCAAGGTCAATTTCAGCGTCAACTAAAGCATGTAGGCTCCCTGTAACATCGAAGTACTTCCACTTAACTCCTGTACAACTGAAGGATATAAGATTTGGGGCATTTAGCTTGATGTATTCTGCGCCTCCACAATCTAGTAGTAATAAGTGCTTGAGTTGTAGTGAAGAAATATAAAGAATGTCTTGATCCAATTTACAATATTTTATAGACAAAGACTCGAGAACACGACAACCCAAAAAAATCTTCTGAATAACGTCACCCTTATCGTCGAAGTCAACCCATTGTAGAACTAGCTTTTGGAGACTAGGTAAACTACTACTTGAACTGAATCTATGACAGAACAACCTCAAAGTCTTGAGTGAATTGCAAGTTTCTAGACATAATTTTTGAGGTTGACCTCTAAATGAGGGATGAAAATTGGATTCAAAAGTTATGAGATTTGGAGCATATAACTTGATATACTTTTTTTCTTCTCCATCAATATCAAGTACCAAGTGTTTGAGTGGATGAGAAGATATGTCAAAGATGGTATTGTCAAGTTGGCAGTGTAATATGGACAAAGATTCAAGCATTGGACAATTTGAGAGTATCTTCTTAAGAGTATCATCCTTACTCTCCAACCACATATTCTCAAGAACCAGCTTTTTTAGACTCGGTAACTTCATCGAATCAAGTATATAAACACGAGCTTTTCTATCATATCTATTACTTATCAACTCTAATATAATCAAAGATTGAAAAGCAAATAGGAGATTATGAGATACTTGATCCTTGAGTAGTGGTAAACGAGCGAATAATTCGTCAACTGCGCTATTGATCCGTTTGAAACAACTACAGTTATCATACCCATTATAACACGATAAACGAATACTCTTTATTTCAGAGGATTTGTCACGAATGGACATTATATTATCAATAAAATCATGAAACTTTGTATTTGATTGGTGCTTATCGTATTCCTTGCAATCAAATTTAAGAAAAGGAAAAGATTTCCAGAGGTACCTCCATCTTGTAGACAAGATGCTAGTTTGAATTACTTGTCTCATGTCCAAGAAACAAAGAATGTGATGAAGAATGTCTTCATTCAAGTTGCTTAGGAAGTCTTGATCAATCCCTTCCTCTTTCTCCATAGTCTTCCGGTGATAAATATTTTGCCGTTTAGGGTTCATGCATTACTTAAAAAAAAAATTCAGAAACCCTAATCGTACCCTACAAACTATTACTCTTGGATATCTGAGTTTTAACCTAAAATTACTTTGATGGCGCCCTATAACACAACTGAGAGGCCTTTTAAAACATATACTTTTTTTTTTTTTTTTTGTTAAAGGTTAATATATACTAAAACCCTAATTCAGAGATGCATTACAATACATATTAATAAGAAAGTACGGAATACAGTTCCAATTTTTATATCTATTCTTTCTCCGTGCCCACTTGGCTAGCTTATCTGCTTGAATATTCAACTCCCTCTTGATGTACTGGAATTTGACCTGCTGCATGTCCTTCTTTATGTTTTTGATCTGTCTCAAGTGCACTAGAGATTGCCACTGGACCTGATGTTTTGGATTATTCAAATGCTTGATTATGTTTATGTTGTCGCTTTCAATAATGATCTGCCTGTAGTTGTTTTCTTTAGCCCAGTACATGCCATTTAGAATTGCTAAAGCTTCTCCTTCCTCACTGTTTCTTGCCCTTCCTGTGTTTATGCTTGCACCTATAAATTTAGACCTGAAATCATGAGCAATCAAGCTAGTGCCTATATTTTGAGCCACATTAGTAAAAGATGCATCAACGTTGATTTTCACGTAGGGTTGCTTTGGGGGTTGCCATTTCGAACTTACTTTGTTTTCAGAATTTACTTTATTTTCATTAGTTTTTGGAAATGATTTTATCGATTCTATTACCTTGTTGACATCGTATGACGTTTGTTGGAAGCAGTTATCACATCTCATTTTCCAAATGAACCATAAGATAGTAGCTAAGTAAGAATTGCTAATTATACCATCTGTATATTCCTGATTTTGCCAAGACATGATCCATTCTGCAACTGACGGAATGTTTTCAGAAATGATATTAAAGTGAAACCATATTCTCTTAGCTAAGGGGCAGTATAGAAGCGCGTGTTCTATTGTTTCTATTTCTGTACAATTGTGGCAGTTAGTTATATTCCCGATGTATTTGCCAATGCGTTGCCTAACCGGTAAAGCATTAGCGCAGATTTTCCATATAAACAGTTTAATTCTGGGAATCGTGGGTAAAGACCAAATAAAGTTCCAGTTCATGTTCTCAGGAGGATGAGCTTGGTCTAAGGAACTCAGATGTCTGTACATAGATTTTACAGTGAAATTGCCAGATTGCGTAAGATTCCATATCATCTTGTCTGTCCCTTCTTGCTGGATTGGAATAGCTTTGATGAGGTTGCATATGTTCTCCGGGAAAGTTTGCCTCAGGATACTATCGTCCCATCTGTTGTTGTTAATAAGATCAGACACTTTGTTGACTCCAGCATTATTCGAGTTTTGAAGATTTTGGACTTCTCCAGGAATCCATTTATCTTTCCAGATGTCTATGTGCTCTCCAGTATGGACTTCCCATATAATGTGATTGTTTATGAGATCATACTGTTTTCTCAGGTTTTTCCATATCCAGGAGTGATTAGGTTTTGCCGGACCTGGTTCATCAGATTGATGGAAATATTTGGCTTTGAGGAATTTGACCCACATCGCATCTGAGTCAGTCTTGAGACGCCAAGCCAGCTTGCTCAGGAGGGCTTGATTGTCCAGGTCCGGATGATGAATGCCTAAACCTCCTAACTTCTTCGGTTGACAAATATATGACCAAGCTTTGGTACATATACCTTTTGATTTTCCCCACCAGAAAGACTTCTGAGAAGTCGCTATGCGTTTGCTTATGCTCTTAGGAAGAGCAAAGCATTGCATCTGATATCGAGGAACGGCTGCTGCAACGGCCGAAACAACTACCGTGCGCCCTGCCTGAGAGAGAAAAGCGTGATTCCATTTGGATAACTTATTATCTATTTGATCTAAAATGGAATTAAACACTTGAGTTTTCTTCGGACCTATAAATAGCTGTGCTCCTAAGTATTTCTCCGAAGTAGACGCATACTTGACTTTAAGAGTTTTCATGATCATACGTTTAAATTTTGGGTGAGAGTTTTTAGAGTAAAAGATATTAGATTTATTATAATTAATCATTTGACCAGAAGCCGAGCAAAAGGTAGATAAGATGTTCTTAAGATTATGCACATTTTCGATCGAGTTTCTTCCGAAGATGATACAATCATCAGCGAAGAGAAGATGAGAGATAGTCAGATTTTGATTTTTTGTGGGGAAGCCACAAAATGCACCTTCCCCTAAATCAGCGGAGAGCATCCGGCTTAGGCCCTCCATAGCAATCGTGAAGAGAAACGGGGATAGAGGATCTCCTTGCCTGATACCCCGGGTAGGAATAAATGTAGGACCCGGGTGACCATTAATGAGGACAGCCATTGAGGCCGTGGACATACAATTAAAAATCATTTTTCTCCAATGGTCAGAAAAACCTAACCTTTCCATTATGTTGATAAGAAAGGACCACTCTATTCTATCATAGGCTTTAGACATGTCTAGTTTTAGCCCGAAGTAGCCAACAGCTCCTTTCATCTGCTTGAACGAATGAATGAGTTCTTGTCCCATGATGATATTATCCGAAATCTGCCTGCCGGGGATGTAGGCTGCTTCAAAAGGGGAGATGAAATCTTTGAGATGATCTTTAAGTCTCTCTGCTAGGATTTTGGTAATGATTTTGTATGTGGTATTGAGCAGGCTGATAGGTCTGTAGTCTGCTGGACTTTGGGGAACTGCTGTTTTTGGAATAAGACAAATATGGGTGTGGTTTGTTCCTGGGGGGAGTTCCGCGGTTTGAAAGAAGGTCTGCACCATCTGATGTATATCTTTGTTGATGGTATCCCAATTTGCTTGGAAAAAGAAAGGCGGGTAACCATCAGGACCTGGGGCTGCATCTTTCTTCAACCATTGAATAGCCAAGTCAATTTCCGTATTATCTGGGATTGAAGTCAAGTCCTGATTTTAGGTGGGTGTAATGATTGGTTGAAAAAGATCCAGGAAACTGGGAGCGCTATTACCATTAGAAGAGGTGGTAATATTGAGCAGATGATTGGTGAAGATATTTGTGACTACATCCATATTATCCTGCCACTCTCCGTTTTGATCTTTAATAGCTAATATTCTATTAGTACGATTTCTGTGAATAGCCTGGGAATGGAAGTATTTAGTGTTCTTATCCCCTAAGTCAATAAAGTTGTTGCGCGATTTCTCTTTCCACAAGCTCTCCTGCTGCCTATAAAGCTCCTCGAGACGGTAATTCAGATGGATCCTATCATTTCCTCTAATGTATTTATGTTGAAGATATTCTATTGTTTTCTTGATCTGATTGTCGAGGTTACCAAAAACCTCTTTATTCCACTTAGAAAGATGTTTGCCTAGATGGGACAGGTTGGTCTGAATCATATGGGGTCTAGAGTCCTCAAAGTGGTTCCATTTGTTGGCAATGAACTCATGACAATCTGGGTGAGACATCCACGTTCTAATGAACTTGAAGGGTTTCGGTTTCTGTTTAGCGGTTTTAATCGAGTTTAACCATATTGGATTATGGTCAGAACCACTAGTATCTAGATGGCTGAGGCTTGAATCAGGAAAAGTTTGGAGCCACTGTTCATTTACTAACGCTCTGTCCAGTCTCTCTTGAATGAGCTTTCCATCCAGTTGTCGGTTACTCCAGGTGTATGGATTGCCCTTATAGCCTAAGTCGATTGAATAATCTCGTGTATCTTTGGAATATGAGAGTTAGACGTCTCATTTCCCCCACTTTTTTCTCTAGGATCAAGAATGCTATTGAGATCTCCTATAACAACCCAAGGAGTAACAGAGTTAATATTAAGATCAGTAAGCCTCTTCCAAGGCTCCATTTTATTTTTTGTATACGGACACCCATAGAAACCCGTAACAAAGGAAACTGAGTTATTGGCATCTTTAATTTCAGCATGAATAAAATTCGAGTTGGACTGAAGGATTTTCACATTGATGTGATGCTTCCAGAAAAATGCTAGCCCTCCAGCTGTGTTAATGGGTTCCACATAGTGACTAGCATATGACTTTCTAATGGGAATATGTTTATTAACATTATGGGATCTATTTTTAGTTTCTGACAAAAAAATGATGTCAGGTTGATATGTCTTGACTAAATTAAGAAGATATTTCTTCGAGATATAGGTAGACGTTCCTCTAATGTTCCAACTGAGACAAGAAATGCATTGATTGGGATTAGGAGAAGCAGCCATGATGGTGCTCAGATTACTCGATGAGAGTTTTGGGGGAGAAGTCCGAGGGAGACCTAGGAAAGAACTCTAGACTAGTCCCAGACAAATCTACAGCTTAATATAGGAGCTACTTAACACTTCTAACCCTGATTAATACTATCTCGAAAACTAAAGCTTCGATCTTTCTACGAAGAAAAGCTGTTGTTTTCTTGAGACCAGTTCTTAGTCTGAGTAAGTCTATTTAATTAATTTATATCAAGGTTTAAATAAATATTTATATGGATATATTTAATCTATCAGATCACAAAGATTGCTAACTAAAGAAGGCTACAATGATTGTGAAGCTAATATCCACTAATACAAGGGTAGCTACAGGCACATATGGAGTACCCCTAAACGGACAACAACTGCTTTATGGAACTCTACCCCTACGTCCCTCTAAAGGCACCCTAGTACTAAAAGCACCACTACACACACCAAGTAGCAACTAACTATATGTCAATTGGTGATTTTTGCTGAACTATGTCACTTGGTAATTGAAGAAATAAAATAGTAAAAGATATATCAGATTAAGGAGGGTATCAACTACACTTGCATCAACCTTATCTGATTATTTACAAGAGCTGAGAAACTAAGCTAATTAACAAACCTGTTAAATTAGAAGGAAAACAGAAGAGGAAGAAGAGAAACAACAGTTCACAATTTACGAGTACTAACAAGATTACTAACAAAATATCCTATGGAGAGATTCTATAGTTATCATTCCTCCATATCACTAACAAAATAACCTATAGACATTAGGTTAACAGCAACATAAACATTAAAACAGAAATAAACCTAGATAACTAAATAACAAAAAACATCATACTGACATTCAAGAACTGGAAATAAGACTGGACAAGCTAAGTTAATCTTCAACTTCCTTGGGCTGATCATGAGTCTCGCTAACCTTAACTGCTTCAGAGGATTCAGGAGTGACAATGACAGAGTCGAGAAAGAGTTCTCCTGTTGGCTGCTCCGACCCTGAGACAGACTCCAAAGCAGGGATAAACCATGGCTTAGGATGGTAGTCATCTGAAATCCAAGGCCCATTAAACTGTGGTTGATCCCTGTTATCGAATAGACTCCACCCTGAACTCGAACTACCCTTCCTGAATTCCTTTTGTTTTTTGGAGACAACAGAGGAGTGATGGATGTTTTCTTGTTTGATTTTCAAACTGTTGTCCCAATCCTTTCTTTTTCCTTTTTGATTGAAAATGAGATGGGGAGGAGTAGGGATACAGATTCGAGAGTCCTGAGGTACCACTGCTACTGCCATGTTTGTATTGTGCTCATCTCCCACTATGATCTGAGAGGTATCCATGGGAGTAATAGATGGAGAGATGGGCATGATATTTGAGCATGGAGTTAATGGATGCTCCACAATTCTACAAACATGACAGATAGCTTTGGGAAATTTGAAGTAACTTTAATTAACAGGGACTCCAGTATCCGTGAAGATGGAATGAAGAGTTGCTAGAAGAGGAGTACGCACGTCATACATGAACTGTATGCGAATATAAGAGGAAACTACCATACTGATATTTCTTGGCTGAATTTGCAAAATATAACCCATGCAGGAAAATATTATATCAAGGTCGTGCCTGTTTTGAATCGAAGAAGGGAGACCAGACAGGCTACACCACATTGGTTCAAACATGAGTTCAGGCACTTCTCCTCTTAATGGGAAATCAACTTCTTGCATTACCACCATCATACCCCTGATAATCCAGGGGCGACCTTCTTCAATACCATTTAGGACATAGGAGTTCTTTGGCTTGATGATGAAGTGATTAACTCCAGTTGGGGCAGGGGAGATATCACACTCTCTGAAGAACTTAGATTGTCCATTTAAATGACGCCTAATATACCCTATACCATATACGTATGGACAGCATAGCCTAGCATAAAAACCATTACTAATTTCTTGAAGGTCTTTGTTTTCAGCAGGCTTAGGAAAACTAATGGTGAGGTTTCCATTGTTGGAGAGGTCGAGTTGGATGGACATTGGTTCTGCTAATGAGTTCACAAGCTGGGACTCAATAGTAGTCGACATGAAAGGGAGAAGAATGAAGACAAGAAACTGCTTCAACCCTAAATAAATAGAGCTTCTAGTAATGAGGTTGTTCATCTTCTCACCATATAACCCAGGCCAATAAAAGCTATTCATGATGGCCTTCCTCGAAAAGGAACTGAGTCAGAGAATTTTCAGCAGGAAATCCGTGAGGATATTGCATGCAATCTCGGGAATAGATGAAAAGGGAGAGGAATTTGCCACTTGTTAGGATCGGAATCTCGAAACCCCAATAGAAAACCTATATAAGCCACTTGCTGGATTATACTCCTCGAGGCTTTGCTAAGGGATACGAAGGGACTTAGAGCCGAATAATCCTTGACATGCAGTGGTTAGGGATCTGATCAGCCCGCTGGAAGTTGAACCAGACTAGTCTATACTATTTAATAGATGTAATAATTAAAGTAAAGAAATTAATGCAGGAGTTGGTGAGAGAGAACTTCCCTGTTGGCAGTGTTCGAGCTTGGATGATGATCCTTCGTATTTGCCTTTCTTAATGATACTTTGCCTTTTTTGTTTGTATTTGACAGATCTGTGATTTTATGGTTGAAACCTTGGTAGTAATTAAGGTTTTAATGAGGGATGATGGCTTAAAGATGATCGTCTGTTAGACTCTTTAGGTTGAACCTAAATTAGGGTTACAGCAAAGGAGAAAGAGGAAATCGCCTGCTGACGTCAGCACGGACATTCTCTCTCCTCAAAAAACCTCTTCACCCTACCTCGGAGATTGTCTTTTAAAACATATACTTGACAAAAATATCTTTGTAAGTATTCATATTCTGATTTATGTCCATAACTTCGTAAATCTCTCTTTTACTCTAAATACCATAACAATCTG
>BEHA01050036.1:95966-114063 GCA_002897215.1 Eschscholzia californica subsp. californica | reverse complement strand
TTTACTCTAAATACCATACAATCTGTCTCCATCCCCCTCCGTCACTCGGAGCATACTTTTCATCACGCATCTTAATTCCCCTCTCTAACTAGAATTTATTTTTCGCTCTTTTAGCCAAAAAATGTCTTGAAGAGAAATATGTTATAAATATTAGATTTATGGTGGATGACCACCACCAATTGTAACTCCCACCACCATAGATTTTCCACCATTACTTTGTATTCAAACTCCATTATTGTGTGCCTATTGGATGTGTAACTCATCTTGCTAAATGCCTATATAAAGAGGTTACTTGCTAATGAGGAAGATGGATCAAACCAATGTATCTAAGTATCAATATACCAAAGTAGAGAATTCTCTACAAACATATGAATACAACTCTAGTTATACTTCTCTCTATATTTCTATTGTTTTTCTTCTTCCCTCATTTATTTTTCACAACAAAATAGTTGTTTTTGAATATTAGTAATCAAATTTGTAGCCATGAGTATCGTGATGCGCTCTTGCTAGGTAAGAGTAGGAGAAAGAAGAGGGTGCCTTTAGTGTGCTAGAAAAAGGTTGGGCTTTAACAACGACTGGACATGGGCCTGTGATTGGTTGAATAAAGGCATTAGGGTTTGATTTATCAATTTGACTAAGGGTCTGTTTGATACGTGAGAAAAGAGTGAGAAAATCGATTTTCTTACGAAATTGGATTTCCGCTGTTCGATAGGAACAAAAGGTTGGGAAAACCGAATTTTTATGAGAAAAAAAGGTTGGAAAACCCTTACAAATATTTTACCACAGAATAGGTGGTAAAATGGTTTTCTAATCATAAGAAAACACGGGTCTGCTAAACGACTCTTTCTTTCTCTCGATGGAACGAGTCAATCTCTCGATCATCAATCTTCTCTCTCCCTCTTTCTTCTCTCTCCCTCTTCCTCTGTCATGTTACCCTAGATCATCTTCTCTCACACGACTAACATGTCTTTTTTCTTCTCCCTCTGCCATATTAATCCTAGGCCGAACTTAGAACATAAAACCTAAAACTTCATTTGTGCTTCAGATCGTAATTCTCCAGGTTCTTCAACTAAAGGAAGCTCTGCAGATTTCCCTAACTGTTGTTCATTTGCTTCTTCTAATTGTTGCTCATGTACTTGCTAGGGCGCCTCCTCCCCCGTTTGACTGTGGTAAATTTGCTTTGATCACTTCGTTTATTGGTTACCAATCGGTGGATTCTAATCGAACTTGGTTACATAAAGACCACTGAACTTGAGCCGATGTTTGTAATCAAATTCAACCTGATTCCACTATTTTTAATTGTAATCGAACACTTTGATCAATAACGATTTGAACGTGCCGTTTAGCCTTAACCGATCATTCAACAGACACTTCCTCGAAATCAACAAAATTATTAAAATTCACCATAATAGGCTAACTGATTTTCAATCTTGCTTACTTCCTTATGGTGAGAACTTGTCCGTAGTGGGCTGTCTCCAACTACCCGACCCGACAATACATATGGTTCAAATTCAACTATAAGATCATAGAATGGTGATCAAGCAACCTTCTAATGATTAACCAAGCAGGATCTAAGTGTCCTATTAAGTAATTAAAGCTATTTAAGTTCCATGAAATACAATTCAGCTTTCTCTAGAAAAATGTTTAGTAACATTTCCATCTTTATACATTTGAAGAAAAATATAGCTAACTTTAACTTCAAAACATTGCAGAATGGTTCAATCACTTTCACAAAATAGATGAAGATAGTAACTGAGAAACAACTCTCAGCCAACTGGAAACACTGGCTACTGCTCTCTGGCTAGTATGGAAATGCAGATGTGATATAATTTTCAGAAATACAAATATAAACATTCCTCTTCTAGTCAGAAATATTGGAAGTTACATCCAATCTCAAACAAGCATGTTAAGAGCTTTCCCTCTCCTTCAACATCCAAACACTAATCAGTGGACTAGCCCACCCCATGGAGTCATTAAGATCAACTATGATGTCTCTTTTATTGAAAACACATTAACCTCGGTTTTAGCTTTTGTTGTTCATGATTCCACATGAAAACAAATCACAGGAGTCCTTCCTCACCAAAGCAAGATCAGTAGACAAGGGAGAAGGGAAGGCAGCCCTTCTTGGAGTTCAACGGGCTGTTAACAATGGAGTCAAGCAACTTATTTGGAGGGAGACTCCATTAATATAATGATAAGGTCCCAGTCAGAACGGGTTGAACACAATGGATTAATGGTAGTAACTATTCTACTTATGGTGAGAATTTACCAGTAGAAATTGATTGGAGTCAAAAAGCTGCTTTATTGCTAACATTCAGAGAGTTTAAATACAACGGGAATTAACAAAGACTCCTATTTCTAAGGCATATCTCTAAGACATGGAAACAACTTAATATAAATGGGACACCTGGCAATAACTGAAGAATAATACTAACACTTCTCAAATCCTAACTACTTGACCTATTCTATAGCAGCATTCTTGTCAACAACTTGACCCATTTTTTAGGACCACAACTCAAGATGCAATCGTGACCATTACTGAAGGAACTTTGTATTCTTTCTTGACACTCTGTCAGATCTTCTTAGCTTATCATTACTTCCCCCTTTTTCAGGAACCTTGTCCTCAAGGTTCAAGTTCAGAAACCTCTCTTGCAACTCACTAGTGTTTTCCCAAGTGACATCTTCAGCTGGCAAATTCTTCCATTTAACCAAGCTTTCTTCAACAATTTTGGAGCCCTTTTTAATCCATCGTGTTTCCAAGATGTTTTCTGGTTGTAGAAGAATCTCTCGATTGTCATTGGCAAGGGGTAATTCTTCGATTGTAGAGATCATGTGCCCCACTTTCTTCTTAAGTAGTGACACATGGAAGACTGGATGAATGCGAGATTCCGCCGGCAAACGAAGTTGATAAGCCACTAAGCCAATTCGTTTTTCAACCTGATATGGACCATAATAACGACATGACAACTTCTAAAATGCTCTCTTAAAGACTGTTTGTTGACGATATGGTTGAAGCTTGAGAAAGACCCAATCCCCTTCTTTAAACTCAACCTCCCGCCTTTAAGAGTTAGCAAATTGTCGCATGCGATTTCGAGCTGAGTGTAAATTGATCTTGAGCTGTCGAAGTATCTCATTTCTGGTTAGAAGATGTCTATCAACCTCATTGACGGGAGTCATTCCTTCTTGATAGTAAGGAATTAATGGTGGTAGGCGTTCATACAAAGCTTGAAATGGTGTCATGCCAATAGAGGAGTGATAAGTTGTGTTGTACCAGAATTCAGCCCATGGAAGGAAATAGCACCATTTTCGGGGTTGTTCGTGAACCAGACATCAGAGGTACTGCTCCAGACATCTATTTACTACTTCAGATTGGCCATCGGTCTGTGGATGATAGGAAGAACTCATCTTTAGCTGAGTACCAGACATCTTGAAGAACTCGCTCCAAAATTTGCTAATAAAAATAGGATCTCTGTCACTAATGATCGATTTTGGCATTCCATGTAGCTTCACCACGTTTTCAACAAACTGCTCAGCCACAATTTTTGCAGTAAAAGGGTGTGCCAAAGCCATAAAATGTACCGATTTGCTAAGCCGATCTACAACAACCAGGATGGTGTTCTTACCTTTAGACAGCGGAAGTCCTTCTATGAAATCCATGGTGATGTCGTCCCAAACTTGGCAAGGGATCGGCAATGGTTGTAGCAATCCTGCTGGAGCCAAGGTATCTGATTTAACTCGTTGACAAACATCACATGCCGACACATAGTCCCGCACACTACGATGCATCGATGGCCAATAAAACCGTCGAGCAAGCCTTTCGTAGGTTCGCAATACCCCTGAATGGCCACCCAACTGTGAGTCATTAAATTCTCTGAGCAGCTGTTGTACCATGTTAGATGTTGGGGGCACTACCACACGGTCCTTATAGTAAATCATACCATTTCTACTTGAATATGGACTCCATGGACTTTCAGTGGCAAGCCTTCCAATTTTATGCATGTAGGGATTGTTTTTGGCTTCTTTTTTTATGTCATCCCACATGGGAGTGTGTGATACAAATAGAGCATCAAGAGAAGGACTACCTGGTTTTCGTGATAGTGCATCAGCAGCTCCATTTTCTTTGCCTGGTTTGTACAGGATTTCATACTCATACCCAAAGAGCTTAGACACCCATTTTTGCTGTTCCGGAGTGGTAATGCGTTGGTCCAACAAATACTTTAAGCTGCGTTGATCTGTTTGGATGAAGAATTGTGACCCATTAAATATGGTCTTCAAGTGTGTACTGCTACTATGACGGCCAACAATTCTTTCGCATATGTCGACCATGATTTTTTTGTCACTCCTAAAGCTCTACTCATGTATGCCACTGGTTTCCCTTGTTGAGTAAGTACAACACCAATTCCATCGCCGGAAGCATCAGTTTCAATGACAAATGGCTCATTAAAATTTGGTAATGCCAAGGTAGGTGTTGTAGTCATGACTTCTTTAAGACTTTCAAAGGCTTTGTCGGCTTCTTCGTTCCAACAGAACTACCCCTTTTTCAGTAAGTTGGTAAGTGGTCGAGCTATTACGCCATAGTTGCAAACAAATTTCCTATAGTAACCTGTCAAGCCTAAGAACCCACGCAACTCAGAGACATTAGTTGGTTTAGGCCAGTTGCACATTGCCTGAATTTTGCTTTGGTCTACCTTAACACCTTGAGAAGTAATTATATGACCCAGGTATTCTAGCTCTTGCTGTCCAAACTCACATTTCTTGAGTTTGACAAAAATTTGGTGTTGCCTTAAGATCTCAAAGATTAATTTAACATGTTCAAGATGTGTATCCCAATCAGGACTATAAATCAAGATGTCGTCAAAGAATACTAACACAACTTGACCCATTTTTTAGGACCACAACCTCAAGATGCAATCGCGACCATTACTGAAGGAACTTTGTATTCTTTCTTGACACTCTGTCAGATCTTCTTAGCTTATCATCTAAACAACTTTTTGAATGCAGTATCAAGCAACATGCACTGGACAGCAAAGCATGTTCTAAGACAAGTTAAAGAGGGAAGTAATTTTGATTATATATCTTTTGTGTATGTTAATAGGAAGCTAAACTCAAAAGCAAACTCACTTTTTTTTTTTGTTGAACTAAAAGCAAACTCACTTGCTATTAACACTAGGAAAGAGGCTTCTTCTACCTCGACTAGTATTCCTAACTACCTCTCTTCTCATCATAACTCTAATGTAACTAATTTAAATCATCAATAGAAGTTATGTTGATAAAAAAGAAACTTCAAACCATTAGGAATTCTCTACTTTCTAAAAAATCTCGAACCAGGAGCATCCGAAAAATCAATTGGAGTATTAGACCCATTACATATCTCGCTTAATTTTAGTTGGCAAGACTAACCACACAACAACAATAACAACAAAGAGAATAGAAAAAGATTACAAATGGTTCGAAGTCTAATTAAGGCATCATATAGTCCTCCAAAAGAATCTCGGTGACATCCATGTACAAGAAGTTGATTTCAGGCCCTCTCATATATTAATATCTGATACTAAAAGTGAAGTGTATAGATGAAAATAGTTCATAAATAAATTATTCAAGCGATATCCATTACTAATAATCAGGACAATAAAATTTACTTAACAAAAATGTCACACTAGGTGATGCTCTTGGCAAAGCTTGTAGCTTCTGAGGAAGATTGTATGGTGTTTCAATTTCATAGTGCCCACATCTGATCGTAGAATCAAGTTCTACCGTCTCCAAGACTGGACTATTCTTCAACAAAATTTCAAGAAACGTAACATCATCATAACTTGGATATCTTTTCAAATGTTCAAACTTGATGTACTTGAGGTGATGTAACACGCATTGCGACAACAAAGGAGTTAGCATTCTGTGATAGTTTGGTGAAACTTCTGTCAAATGAAAGAACTCTATTTTAGGACATATCTCAAGTAAGTAAAGTATTGTGTCAGTGCAGTCTTTTAGGAACCATAACGACAAATTTAAGCGCTTTAGGTTAGTAAACTCAAGGGTTGGGTTACTTTCTTCTAAGAACAAGCGAGCTTGAGAGAGTAACTCAAGGAACAAGATTGATATTGTGAGTGTTTCCACGTTATAAAATGCTTTGAGAATTTTAATCACCTCTAGTGAATAAACTTTTCTTGTTTTTTCATCAATAACCGGAGGATAATCTGACCTGAATTTCCCATATATCTCGCGCAAGTCAATTTCAGCATTATCAATACCACCCAAGTCAATTTCAGCCTCAACTAAAGCATGTAGGCTCCCTGCAACATCAAAGTACTTCCACTTAACTCCTGTACAACTGAAGGATATAAGATTTGGGGCATTTAGCTTGATGTATTCTGCGCCTCCACAATCTAGTAGTAATAAGTGCTTGAGTTGTGGTGAAGAAATAAGAAGAATGTCTTGATCCAATTTACAACATTTTATAGACAATGACTCGAGAACAGGACAACCCAAAAAAATCTTCTGAATAACGTCGCCCTTACCGTGGAAGCTAACCCGTTCAAGAACTAGCTTTTGAAGACTAGGTAAAGTACTACTTAAACTGAATATATGACAGTACAACCTCAAAGTCTTCAGTGAATTGCAAGTTTGTAGACTTAATTTTTGAGGTTGAGGTTGACCTCCAAACGAGGGAGGAAAATCAGATTCAAAAGTTATGAGATTTGGAGCATATAACTTGATATACTTTTTTTGTTCTTCACCAAACTCAAGTACCAAGTGCTTGAGTTGATGAGAAGATATGCCAAAGATGGTATTGTCAAGTTTGCAGTGTTTTAGGGACAAAGATTCAAGCATTGGACAATTTGAGATTATCTTCTTAATCGCATCATCCTTACTCTCCAACCACATATTCTCAAGAACCAGCTTTTTGAGACACGGTAACTTCATCGAATCAAGAACACAAACTTTCGTATCATATCTATCACTTTTCAACTCTAATATACTCAGAGATTGAAAAGCAAATAGGAGATTATGAGATACTTGATCCTTAAGTACTGGTAAACGAGCTAATAATTCATCAACTGCAGTATTGATCCAGTTAAAACAACTAGAGGTTCCGTTAGGATGATAATTATAACACGATAAACGAAAACTCTTTATTTTCGAGGACTTGTCACGAATGGACATTACCTTGTCAATGAAATCATGAAACTCTGTATTTGATTGGTGCTTAACGTATTCCTTGCAATCAAATTTAAGAAAAGGAAAAGATTTCCAGAGGTACCTCCATCTTGTAGACAAGATGCTAGTTTGAATTACTTGTCTCATGTCCAAGAAACAAAGAATGTGATGAAGAATGTCTTCATTCAAGTTGCTTAGGAAGTCTTGATCAATCCCTTCCTCTTTCTCCATTATCTTACTGAAAGAGTTGCTTAGGATGTTTAGAATTTAGGGTTTACTGAATACAGTACTTATACAGCCTGCCAATTATAAAAAAAAAAACTTTTTTAGAAACTCTCTTCTATCTCGGACTCTAGTTTCCCTATGTAAGAAAGATATCAATTGAGTTGATTTTAGTATATTTCCCTAATGGCCCCCAACTTTGTGACCAGCTTCCCGCCTGGCCCCCTACTTTACGAGAAATACCCATATGACCCCCTTCCGTTATAACACCGTTACTCTCTCTCTTCCATTTCTTTTCTCTCTCCTCCAACATGTTTTCTCTCTCTGCCACCTCGTTAAAACCAGCCACATCATCGTCTTCACCGGCCGGCGACCTTCAAATTTTTTTTTCTCTCTCTCTCTCTCTAAAAAAAAATTTGAAGGTCGTCGGGCGGAAATTTGGCCGGTCGGCGACCCTGCCGGTGAAGACGATGATGTGGCTGGTTTTAACGAAGTGGCAGAGAGAGAAAACATGTTAGAGGAGAGAGAAAAGAAATGGAAGAGAGAGAGTAACGGTGTTATAACGGAAGGGGGCCATATGGGTATTTCTCGTAAAGTAGGAGGCCAGGCGGGAAGCTGGTCACAGAGCTGGGGGCCTTTAGAGAAATAACCCAATGGAGGAGAAACTTTATTCATGGGAAATGACGCTACCTCCAAGGCCGTGGAAAAAGGAAAGGTTATTCTGAAATTTACTTCTGGAAAAGAAGTAACTTTGAACAATGTACTGCATGCCCCCGATGTTCGAAAGAATCTTGTCTCTGGGTCTCTACTTAGCAAGAACGGTTTTAAACTTGTTTTTGTTTCTGATAAGTTTGTACTTTCTAAGAATGAAATGTATGTAGGGAAGGGATATTGTACTGGGGGGTTATTTAAGTTAAACGTTATGACTGTAACTCCTAAGAATATTAATAAAGATATTAGTTCTGCTTATATTGTGGACTCTTGTGAAATTTGGCATGAAAGGCTAGGTCATGTTCACCATAACTCTCTGAAGAAGTTAATGCACATGAACCTAATCCCGAAATTTAATACAGACTCTAAAACAAAATGTCATGTATGCATAGAATCTAAATTATCTAAGAAACTGTTCCATTCAATTGAAAGAATAACAGAACCATTAGACTTAGTACATAGTGATCTATGTGACTTAAAAATGGTCCAGACAAGAGGAGGAAAAAAGTACTTTATAACCTTCATCGATGACTGTACAAGGTATTGTCATGTTTACTTATTGAGAAGAAAAGATGAGGCGATTGAGAAATTTGAACTTTATAAGAATGAAGTTGAAAATCAAATGAACAAAAAGATCAAAGCTTTAAGAAGTGACAGAGGTGGTGAATATGAGTCACCATTTGCTGAAATTTGTGCCAAAAGTGGCATTATTCATGAGACTACTGGCCCTTACTCACCCCCAACAAAATGGTATAGTTGAACGTAAGAATCGAACTTTAAAAGAAATGATGAATGCTATGCTAATAAGTTCTGGACTACCCCAAAACTTGTGGGGGGAAGCTATTCTTTCAGCAAATTACATCTTAAATAAATTGCCTCATAAGACAACAGGTAAAATACCATATGAGATGTGGAAAGGAAGACCACCGTCGTTTAAATACATCAAAGTGTGGGGGTGCTTTGCTAAGGTGATGGTCCCTCCTCCTAAAAGAGTCAAAATAGGACCAAAAACAGTAGATTGTATCTTTATAGGACGTGCCATAAATAGCAGTGCCTATAGATTCTTGGTACACAAATCTAAGATTCCGGATATACAGATAAACACTATATTGGAATCCAGAGATGCTGAATTCTTTGAAAATACGTTTCCATACAAAACGAATTCAGATAGCTCCTCATTAAAAAGAAAACGTGACCAAACCGAAGTGGTAGAAGCATCTAACAAAGATGAATCTGAGTTAGAAAAAGAAACACTTCAAGAGATTGAACCCGAGTTAGAAACTGAAGAACCTCGAAAAGTAAACGGACAAAGGTGGCAAAAACCTTTGGTCCCGATTTTCTGACATATCTATTGGAAAATGATCCACAGTCATTTGTAGAAGCTATGAGAAGCCCAGAAGCTTCCTTCTGGAAGGAAGCTGTAAACGATGAGATTACGTCCATCATGAATAATCACACTTGGGAACTAGTAGAATTGCCTCCAGGTTGCAAGCCTTTAGGTTGCAAATGGATCTTTAAGAAGAAAATGAAAACAGATGGATCAGTCGACAAGTATAAGGCAAGACTTGTAGCAAAAGGGTTCAGACAACGAGAAGGTCTTGATTACTTTGACACTTATTCTCCTGTAACTCGAATCACCTCTATTCGGTTGCTACTGGCAATAGCATCCATACATAATTTAGAAATACACCAAATGGATGTAAAAACTGCTTTCTTGAATGGGAAACTAGAAGAAGAAATATATATGAGTCAACCAGAAGGGTTTGTCATTCCCGGCCAAGAAAGAAAAGTATGCAAGCTAGTAAAATCACTTTATGGGCTAAAACAGGCTCCGAAGCAGTGGCATTTGAAATTTGATAATATATTGATATCAAATGGTTTCAAAATTAATGAATGCGATAAATGTGTCTATACTAAGACCACCGCAAATGGATGCATTATCCTATGTCTATATGTAGATGATATGTTAATTATGGGAAATAATTTAGATATCATAAATAAAACTAAGAAGATGTTGTCTAAAAATTTTGATATGAAAGATTTAGGCAAAGCAGAAGTCATCCTTGGCATGAAAATTTCTAAAACTGATAACGGAATAAGTTTATCACAGTCTCATTATGTTGAGAAGATTTTAGAAAAATTCTGCAAGACTGACCAAAAAGTTGCAAGTACACCGATAGACCCAAGCATTCACTTAATGAAAAATACGGGTCAAGGAGTCAGACAATTAGAGTATTCTAGAATTATCGGCAGTTTAATGTATCTAATGAACTGCACTCGACCAGACATAGCTTACTCAGTTAGCAAACTGAGTAGATATACAAGCAATCCCAGTAACCTACATTGGAATGCTATCATTAGGGTTCTAAGATATCTGAGAAAAACTAAGGAATATGGGTTGAATTACACCAAATATCCCGAAGTACTAGAAGGGTACTCCGATGCAAATTGGATCTCAGATACAGATGATAGTAAGTCAACTAGTGGATATGTGTTTACACTAAGTGGGGCTGCCATTTCATGGAAATCTTCAAAGCAGACGTGCATAGCTCGATCCACAATGGAATCTGAATTCATTGCTCTGGATAAAGCAGGGGAAGAGGCAGAGTGGCTGCGAAACTTCCTGGAAGACATTCCAATTTGGTCCAAGCCTGTGCCAGCAATTAATATACACTGCGATAATCAAGCAGCGATTGCAAAGGCACATAGCAAAATGTATAATGGTAAGTCTCATCATATAAGACGTCGACATAATACCGTAAAGCAATTGCTCTCTGAAGGAGTCATAACTGTAGATTATGTCAAGTCCAAAGATAACATTGCGGATCCATTTACAAAAGGGTTATCTAGAGAGCTGGTAATTGCATCATCGAGGGGAATGGGGCTACTGCCTAATGAAAATGAGTAAAGTCATAACGGAAACCCAACCAAGCTGACTGGAGATCCCAAGATCTTGGTTCAATGGGAAACTGAAGTTATATACTGACTCGATAGTAACACTAAAAGAGAAATATCTCTTACCCATTCCTATGATGAATCAGTGTTGCCTGCAAATAGAAAGGATAAGCATTTGGCTTTTAGTAATTACTAATTTTTAGAATTTCTTCTGAAATATGGTATTGCAGGATACCATTAAAAGAATTACCTATATGTGTGTGAACTGAGGCCGGTTCTATGAGAAGGTCGTAAAGGCAGACTTCTTTAACACACACACGAAAACCTGGGAATGTTCACGGCCGAAATGAACACAACCGAGAACTACAGAAAGTAAGGAACTAGCTGTGTGATAGTTATTGCATTGGTATGCAGTTCATAAGACTCAGTTCAAGACATATGTTCACTAAAGTCTTTGCAAACCCGATAACTATTCGCTACGAAAGATTCAAAGCCAAAAGCTATCTTTCCCGATGCAGCAAACTTCCGTTTGAGAACTATAGCAATGCTAACAGAATATTCGAAAGATCAATATTTATTCATGTGGGGGATTGTTGGAATCGACTTTCCAGCAGGAGCGTTTTTTGCCCTTTTGACAAGGTTCCCTTTGTCGAAATAACTCAAATAACGTACCGTTGCGTTCGTCTCGTCGAGGGCTTGAATTTCAAGCTTTGGTTTTCTCAAAACCGATTCCGTATGAATAAGGTATTAATTTTCGAAGTTTGGGTTTAAATATGGAAATATGTGAAATATTTAAGGAAAGTCCCATATCGGGTAAGTTAAAGGAATATGTAGGGTTTATAATAAGCTGCTCTCCCATACTATAGTATGAATGAAATAAAGGTCCAACGATTTGCGTGGTTTGCACCACGCAAACCACGCACGCGCACGCGCGTGGGCGAATGGGCGTTTAGGGCGCATTGGGCGCTCGCACGCACTTTGCACTTCGCACGTGCGCTAGAAGCATAGAAGCCTTTGTTTTATTTTAAATACCAAAGGCAATCCGACGGACAAGATTAAATCTACATCCGACGGACCAGATTAAACCCGTGGATCAGTACCTCCTTTCTTCAAGAGGGTTGTGACTTTCCCCCCAAAAGTGAGGGTTGTGACTTTTCCCTCCAAATATGACTGTTAACAAACAGTCACCTCTCACCTTTAAATAAGCCATGAAACCAGACTTCAAAATTAACTTCGAATTAAGAAAGTTTAAGGCATTCAAGAGTTTTCAATACTTACTGACGTTCGAAAGAGTTTTCAGATCTAAGTACCTCCGATCCGAAAAGGTAATCCGTTGTATCCTGGGAGACAAATCGCCTATACTGTTGGTACAATAAACAGGGCGAATTATTGTCTTAAGGAAAGAGATCACTCGCCTCGGTTCTAACTAATATAATTTCTGTTCTTTATCCTCTTTCTTATTTTATTAGTTAAAGATACAATTTGTATCTGAAATTTAAAAACAGAGTACTAACCTTATGTTTTTCATTTAAGGAATTTTAGTTAAAATACTGACTGTTTATCTCTGAAAAATTTCAGAAGGATATTATCATTGTTTAAAAGAAACAAGACGATAATATAGTATACAGATTGAAACAACACTTTCTATGACGCAAGCCAAACAGATGCCCCCAACATTGACAAGTGCAACAGTGACACGGTTTGTTCTCAATGTCATAAAAAAACTGATGATGACTGAATTTGAATCATCATTATCGTACCCAGCAATACAACCCCTCTACAATCTTAAGGCCCTATCATATATTAATATCTGATATAAGTGAAGTTTACAGATCGAAATAGTTCATAAATGAATTACTCAAGCAATATCCATTAGTAATAATCAGTTTGAGGTTGAATTAACAAAAATGTCACACTAGGTGATGCTCTGGGCAAAGCTTGTAGCTTCTGAGGAAGATTGTTCGGTGTTTCAATTTTAGAGTTCCAACCTCTGCTCGTAGAATTAAATTCTACCGTCTCCAAGACTGGACTATTCTTCAACAAAATCTCAAGAAACGTAACATCATCATTACATGGAAATCCGTTCATATGCTCAATCTTAATGTACTTGAGGTGATATAACATGCATTGCAACGACGAAAAAAGAGGTTGCGTTCTTTCATAGTTTTGTGAAACTTCTGTCAAATGAAGGAACTCTATTTTAGGGCAGATCATAAGCAAGTATAGTATTGCTGCTGTGCAGTTTTTCAGGAGCCATACCGACAAATTTAAGCGCTTTAGGTTAGTAAACTCAAGGATTGTGTTACTTTCTTCTAAGAACGAACGAGCTTGAGATAGTATCTGAAGGAACAAGACTGACGGTGTGAGTATTTCCACATTATAAAATGCTTTAAGAATTTTAATCAACTCCAATGTATAAATTTTTCTTGTTACTTCATCGATAACTGGAGGACAATTTGAAGGACAATCAGGAATGTATTGCTCATCTATATCCCCCAAGTCAATTTCAGCCTCAATTAAAGCATGTAAGCTCCCCGTAACATCGAAGTACTTCCATTTAACACCTCTACAACAAAAGGATATGAGATTTGGGGCATTTAGCTTGATGTATTCCGGGTCTCCACAATCTAGTAGTAATAAGTGCTTGAGTTGTAGTGAAGAAATATAAAGAATGTCTTGATCCAATTTACAATATTTTATACACAATGACTCGAGAACACGACAACCCAAAAAAATCTTCTGAATAACGTCACCCTTATCGTCGAAGTCAACCCATTGTAGAACTAGCTTTTGGAGATTAGGTAAAGTAGTACTCCTTAAACTGAATCTATGACAGTGAAGCTTCAAAGTCTTGAGTGAATTGCAAGTTCCTAGACATACTTTTTGAGTTTCTCCTCTATATGAAGGACGGAATATAGATTCAAACGTTATGAGATTCGGAGTACATAACTTGATATATTTTTTTACTCGATCAATATCAAGTACCAAGTGCTTAAGTTGTGGAGAAGAGATGTCAAAGATGGTGTTGTCAAGTAGGCAGTCTAATAAGGACAAAGATTCAAGCATTGGGCAACTTGAGAATATCTTTGTAAGAGCATCATCATCGTTACTCTTTAACCGAATATTCGTAAGAACCAACTTCGTTAGACTCGGTAAAGTCATTGAATCAGGTATACTAACATGACGATTCGTACCTGTCAACTCTAATATATTAAGAGATTGAAAAGCAAGTAGGAGGAGATTATGAGGTACTTGATCCTTTTTTCTTCTTTTTGGGGAAGGTGGTACTCGAACCTTGAGCGGTACACAAGCGTATAATTCGTTAACTACAGTATTGATCCGTTTAAAACAACTGCAATAATACACATTACACGAGAAGCGAATACTCTTTATTTCAGAGGACTTGTCTCGAATGGATATGACATTGTCAAAAAAATCATGAAAGTTTGTATATGGTCTGTGCCTATGGTATTCGCGGCAGTCAAATTTAAGAAAGGGAAGAGATTTCCAGAGGTACCTCCATCTTGTTGACAAGATACTAGTTTGAATTACTTCTCTCATGTCCAAGAAAGAAAGAATGTGATGAAGAATGTCTTCATTCAAGTTGCTTATTATGTCTTGATTAATCCCTTCCCTCTCCATAGCCTTCCGGTGTTAATTGCTTCGGATGTCAAGAAGATGTTTTTCTGTTTAGGGTTTTTTGTAGTATTATTTCCCCATCTAAACACGGAACTACTTTACAGTCACAATGACAAATCAAACCCTAATACCTCTCTCTAGTCAACCGACAACCCCAAGCTTATATCCAATAGACTTAATGTTCTCTGTGGTATGTTCAAGCCCAACTTACTTTCCTGCTATTGGGCTTCTACTCAAGCTGGGGTCTTATTTCTATTAGGCCAACCGTTTGATCCTGGTAAACTGATAAGCTTTACTACTCAAACTACTGGAGCTGATTATTTCTCTTCTGGAGCCAACTAAACACCTCTTTAGTTACTTCTCGAAGGGCATTTGTTCTTTACTTGACTTGGTGTACAAATTTATGAACACCCCCTCTACCATTCGTGTTTTAACTGTTTAAGTCGAGTCTTTCGACATGACCTGGATCAACAACCCTAATCACCAGATATTCAATTTTTCTTCTTTTGGAGATTGTTGGATATTATTTTTCTTTCGAGGGTAACTCTGGAGTTTGATGATTCCAATCTATGGAACTTAATTATCTTCTTTAAAGGTGTTAAGTTCCTCTTCCACTCTACTCATGAGTGGTTGTTCATCTTTGTGTTTTTAGGAAAAGTATGGATTGTTTCGTTTGAAAGTTTGTGGAGTTATTTTGGTGTCTCGAAAACTCATGCTCGAGTCAGGATGGGTTGCAGTGGAACCCGACTTTGTTTTACACCTGTTCGTTGGATTTCATTGCTCCTCTTTCAATTCTAAAGAATGGTTGGAAATTAAGCTGCTAAACTCAAGATGGTTTGTCCGACGGCCTTTGATACAACCATAAGGGTTATAGTTTTTTTTTTTTTTTTGTTGAAGACCATAAGGGTTATAGTTAGGAGTATAAGCCTCAAGTTGTATTTTTCTGTTTTCAACTCCTGCACTGTAACTTTGTTGCCTCTTTTGTAAACCTTTGAAATATAAATAATACAATGTTTACCGTTGTCATAAAAAATGCAAATTCTTTGGTCTGTGGAGATTCAATTTCGTATGATGACGATTCTCATGTCTATTACCGTGTACATGCAAGGTGGGTCGTGGGGTACCCAACCCAATGAGCACCCACCTGATTACTGGCCAAGAAAAGATATTGGTGAGAAAGATATCAATTGAGTTGATTTCTGTATTTGTATGTATTCTGAACATACAAATACTAAAAATAATAGAGAGAGCGAAGAGAAAAGAGCGAAGAGAGATTGAAATGATGAAGTCACCCGCAACTTGTAGGTTGCGTTTGGTTTGAGTTTTTTTTTCTTTTCCACCTTCTTTCTAGGAAGCTTTTCTTGTTTCTCCGAAAAAACATCGACCTATTTTTTTCAGTCGCAGCTTTGGGGAATAAAAAAAATTCTCCGAAGAATAAAGATTTAGTAAATAAATGTTGATTCATGGGCATATCCTTCTTTTTAGTCCAAAAATTCACTTGATCAAACGTTGCTCCTTTATCTTCATCTTCTCTCTATAAAGACAAAGCTTAGTATTCATCAATTGTCACCCTATGCGACTTTTCATCGTCATTTCCCACAAAAGCCTCCTCTGCCACGTCAAATAGGAAAAATTATCCAAAACCCCAAAAATAACCAACTTCAGCTAATCGTAGACCACTACAATAATAAATATTTATACATCATAAAATATGGACATGAAACAATCGACGGAAATAAGAAAGACCAATGCACAAATTTGAGACACTACATAAACAAATTACATTAGAAGTATGGTAAGAATATAACTCATTTATTCTATGGTATAAGAAATTACCGTCAACTAAAGGCGGATTGTTAAAGCTAACGACTGCAACGACTAGAAACAAATAAGGAAGGATAATTGTTACAAGAAAGTGAAATGAAATAAACTTGCACGATTTATTCACAGCAGAAAAACATGTTTATTCCATTCATTAATGTGATATCACTTTATAAGGCACTAAAATTAACAATCACACCTATCACTTTATAGTTTATAGGGCCAAAACCAACAGCTTATCCTATCCTCATCGAAATGTTAAGTAACAGATATTAGGGTTTAATCTTCAGTTGGGAGTTGGAGATCAAACAGAAAATCGTAAACTACAAACCATGAAGAAAGAATTGCCCATCCCGATCTAGTCCAGAACCACATTAAATTACCTATCTGAAACCCTAAAACCTTTAAAACAAGAATTACCCAACATGAATTGAGCAATGACTAATATCCCCACTGAAAGGATGCTTTTTTTCTTTTTTTTCTTTACCAACAACTCTTGGTTGGAGTGGTAAGAGATTTAGTCTTCCACCTTAGAAGTCTAGGATTCGAGACACGCTGACAATTTCTAAAAATAGAATAAAAAAATGTATGCCCTTTTTTATTTTCGGAGTTTCATATGTTTTGCTTAATACACATTTATTTTGTTAGTCTTGTTTTGATTTAGGGTTTGGATTGTTCTTTGATTGTTGGAAAGAAAGAGATCTGGAGTGAGAGCGAGAAAGAGAGAGAGATAGTCAATGTGTGTGGAAATTTCATTACTTTTACGCAAAACATAGTATGAGTCTATCTAGAAGTTTAGATTAAACTTAGTATGAGTCTATCTAGAAGTTCTTTGATTAAACTTGATTGGGTTTTCTCTTCAACATGAGAATAATGGACAAACTAGATTACCTTTTATAGGATTCTGGACTTTCCTAGATAGACTTGAATTAGACTTTCCTAAATAATTAAAATACTGCAACTTCCTAAATAACTAGACTCAAATCTGGACCTTTCCAATTATTGGAAATACTAAAATAACATAATTTCCTAAACCTAAATTCTCTAATAATCATACTAAAATTGGGACTTCCTAAACTATTCTCCATGGCCGGTTGGCCCATGGCCCGGTTTGGTCATGGAAAAAGCCTCCACGCCGAGTGCCCCGGCATCAGCTTCCCCTTCTCCCACGAGGTTCGTCCCGAACCGTTTCGACGAAGAAAATAATGGGAGTCGCCCGTATACGCTGAATTCCGCCATGGCGATTCGTAATTCCCACTTCGAACGATTTTTACATTGAATCTGAAGGAGACGATTTTGGCAAAAAGCGCCAACTTCAATTCCAATCTCATATGCCACTGAATCAATTATAGTTTGAAGAGCTACACGTCGGTCTACTTCCAATAAATCAACATACGGAAAAGGGGGACGTTGGCGTTCATGTGCAGCTACATCCTTACCATCTCTCAGAAATAATATGTCACCATTGCCGAAACACTTTACTGGAAAATTGGTTTCAACGTAACTGTTTTTGAGAATGGTTAATAGTTTAGTCCAAGACTTACTCACCCCATACTCATTCATTACCCATATATCCGTACTAACTTTGCGAATACTGTCAAATATGCAAAGATTCTCACTCAAGACCCCGATCTCTATGTACTTTGATTTGTTT
>BEHA01050036.1:79234-93703 GCA_002897215.1 Eschscholzia californica subsp. californica | reverse complement strand
TTCCTAAATAATTAAAATACTGCAACTTCCTAAATAACTAGACTCAAATCTGGACCTTTCCAATTATTGGAAATACTAAAATAACATAATTTCCTAAACCTAAATTCTCTAATAATCATACTAAAATTGAGACTTCCTAAAACTATTCTCCATGGCCAGTTGGCCCATGGCCCGGTTTGGTCATGGAAAAAGCCTCCACGCCGGGTGCCCCTGCATCAGTGTGTGTGCGTGTTTGTGTGAGAGGGAGAGAGAGATCTAGAGTGAGAGAGGGATAGAACAAAAGAAACAAGAGAGAGGGTAATAGTGAGTTAGAGATGATTCATTAGAGAGAAGATGAAAGGAAAGAAAAGAGGTGGCAACGGTAGTCTAAATGGTGGCGTTAGGAAGTTGCGGTGGTGAAGGTGATAAAGAAGATGAAGATTAAGGGTCAATGTTTGATCAAGTGAGTTTTTGAATTAAAATAAATGTCCCCGAAAATGTACAAAAAAACATGGGTTCCTAGAGAATTTATTCATCGAAGATCATTTTCTATTCAGTTAATTCTATTTTGGCCCCTAAAGATGACCAATTCACCAAAATGACCCCCAAAAGATGACCAGCTTCTATTTTGACCCCCTTTTTGAATTTTTTGGCTTCTTTACCCCTTAATCTTAGAAAAACATTCATTGACGGTCTTTTGATTATAGTCTTCATCGGAAATTAAGTCGTCGGCAACTGGTCGTCGTCGGCGACTTTATCACCTGAATTTTTTTTCCTTCTTCTTGCACAACCAAATAACTCAAGCCTTGGTGGAAAAAATTCGAACTCAAATCTTAGAATATGCATATATAGATTTCACTGATATGGAACGGCACAAATTCGTGAAATGGCAGAAATTGATTTCACCGATATGGATAAGGAATCATCGGGATCATGAGGGAACATATTGGAACTTAGATCGACATCGATATGGATAAGAGCTGGAGGTCACACGAATGTTGTCTCTCTAGATATCTTGAGCAATCGGTAAGCTCTCTCTAGATATCCTGAGCAATCGATAAGTTCTCCCTCTCTAGATATCCCGAGCAATCGGTAAGCTCTCTCTAGATTGTGATGATCATGATTTGATCAAGTTTTCTCTCTAGTTAGTGAATATATCGTGAATGAGTAAATTACTAGTGGTGAAATTTGGTTACTGGTTGTATTATGAAGGGGATAATTGTGAGGGATAATTACTAGTTTTCTCTCTCTAGATTTCTCTTTAGCAATCAGTAACCATTTGATCGTGGTGAAATTCAAAAATTCAATATGTTTTTCTTTTTGGTTACATTGTATTATCCATAAATCAGATTTGGTTTGCTTTCTGAGATTGTGTATCACAAGAGGATGAATCATAAGGTCTTTTAATACAGTTACAAATCTTAGAAGAACATTGAAGTAAATGAGACGGGAGAGCGGTGAAAGATATTAGAGAGAGAGTAAGAAGATATATGATGATGATGATGATGATGATGATGATGGTTGTTTGGTTGTTTAGAGATGAAGGGGAATAAGAAGGGAAAAAAAAGGTAAAGAAGTAAAAGTAATGAGACTGTTAAAGTTGACTAACATAAAATTCGAAAAGAGGGCCAAAATAAAAGTTGGTCATCTTTAGATGGTTATTTTGCTAAGTTGGTAATCTTTAAGGGGCTAAAATGGAATCAACCCTTTCTATTCCCAAAGCGGCGGCCTTTTTTAACCTTAATGTAAGCAACATAAATATTAGTTGCTTATTTTACATTGGTATTGTTATTTTTCTAGCATTCCGTGATTTTCCCTATTTTTTGTTATGTCTTGTGAACATACCATCACCTCAGATACTATCGTACCTGTTGAATCGTCTCTCTCGAAGTCCAGTGCCTCCGCCGAAGATGATTTAGAGGTGCCTCCATGTTGTGGACAAGATTCTAGTTTGAACTACTTCTCTCATGTCCAAAATGAAGGGATTTATACCCTTATACTAGTGTTTATTGCAGAAATAAGATATCTAATGTTTACATTAGTATTCCCAAGATCACATGCATAAGTCCATAATAATACTAAGTAAAACTAGAAAGATAAATACCTTATTCGATAGTTTTCCCTCGAACCTTTCCAATTGCTTATGAGAAGACCAAGAGCTTCAAGCGTAGCTCCTCTACCTGGGACACGAGCAATCAACTTGATCTTCCACCTTGTTGTTTAGCTAGCACACCAATGGTGGTTGGAAGAAAAACTCCTTTCTTCTTGACTAGATAGATAGTTAATGAGAATTAGCTCACTTTCTCCTCTCTACTTGATATGGTAGAGTAAGAAAGCTTAGAGAGAAATTCCACACCTTATTCTCTGCCCTAAGAGTGTTTATAAAGAACCCTGATAAGAATCCACCTCCTTTTAGGTTTCCTAAAACACCCTTTAGAATAAGACTTAGGGAAATGGTCGAAAATAGCAACTATTGATGTTTTCTCAATTCCCTAAGGAGGAGGTGTCCAAACACCACGAAAATTGGCAGATATAATGCTTATTATATCAGCAACTAACCCTCCACAATTCAACCCAATCCGAGTTCTAGAAGTACCCGAACCGGTCTAGGCCCAAAAACTCTGTTTTTGGCCTTTTTGTACTATCTTTGCCTAGTTCCTCTTTAGGCCTATGAGATATGTTTATGGGACACTCCCATGATTATATCTCACTCCCACTAGTCATATCCTAGATCAATTTGTCACTCTTATGTGTAACCCGTTGTAGGATCCGATCGAAGTTAGCCGCGAATTACTTCGTAATTCGACGATCGTAGTTGGTCTCTAGCTACAACTCTACGATCCCTAAATTAATCGGACGTGATGATCCTCTACATCAATTGTCCTATCCGACAAATTGTTCGCATTGTCACCTTGGTCGAAGGACATCTTCTTCAACTCCTTCACAAAAAAAGACAGAATGTGATGAAGAACGTCTTCATTCAAGTTGCTTATTATGTCTTAATCAATCACTTCCTTCTCCATAATCTTACCGTAAGTTGCTTCGGGATGTAAAGAAGACAGTCTTCTGTTCAGGGTTCATGGAATACAATTATAGAGCCTGCCACTTATGTACACTTTCCAGAAACCCTAATTGTACCCTTATTTTTCTTGGAAATTAAGTCTTTACGGCAATAACGACTCTTTGTCAAATTGAGGACCAAAACCGTACTACATCTAGTCAACCGAGCCCAAGCCCGTCTATAATTATTGTTAGTGCCCAAGCCCTTTCCTGCACGATAAAGGCAACAATATTATTTCATTAGAACATGGGCGGATGGAGCACAATAAGAATAAGAATAAACAATGTATTATTGATGATCAAACGCCCATCCCCCAAACGCCCCAATCTCAGAGCTATGGTAGTATGTTTTGATACATGCCCATCCCCCCTTGCATCAATTTCCCCCGCTCCGCGGATCTACTCCTATAAATATTTAGACTGTTACATTAATTATTAGAGGCCTCCGCACCTCCAATATCAACCGTATGAGGCTGAGAATTTCCAGCAGATAGGTATCGCAGATGGTTGGATTGGATTTAAGTGTTCTGTCCAGTGTACCTTTGAGGGATCAACACTGGAACAGGGAAGCCATTTAGCACTTCTTGTAAGGTTGCAGATAGGCTTCTCCAGCCCTCACCATTTACACCCCTAGGGAAGACTATATATATATATATATATATATGGTTTTTTTACTAGAAGGAGATATGTCTGTAAATACAAGGTACATTCCCTTTGCATTTTGGCGCACTTGCCTTACGTGTCTTAGTTCGGAACTGTAACCTAAGCGTCGTTCTTCCCTTTGGTATTCTTTCTCATTTCTCAATCAACATCGATAAGGGTCCTCCCACCCCTTGAGGATCTCAAACTGGATTACAGACTTCTCCAACAAGCGAGAATGCTGGTTCTGATCTTGGACGCAGTACATTGGAATCCTTAAGCACCACCACGAACGCTGCTGCGCGTCCGCCTGTGGTGCGGTAAGGCACCACCCTGTTGTGCCAGTAACCAACTGGAACGGTGGTGAAACGGAAAACACCTCTCATTCTTTTCAGTCAAGTTCGTTCGACGCTTGAATACTATCCTATTGGATATGGGGGATGGAGCAAGCAGTAACTATTAACCCGGAACGCGCTACCTTTACACTCTTTAAAGCTGGAAATAAAATGTAGAGTTAGTAACCCAAGAGAGTGATTTAGTCCATACACATCATTTGACTTTTTTTTACATACTTTTTTTAAAAAATTTACCTAGTAAATAGACTATAATACCTCATAAAATAAACCATTCATTGTAGTGAAATTTTGAGATTGCAAATGTCAGTAGAAGCTTCATTAAAAGGAATAGCTCAAAATATGTGAATCCACGGAGGTCCCAAGTTCGATTAGGTTGAATTCATAGTTATTGAATTTGGGTTATTAAAGGTATAAATAATAATAAGTTTGTCGAGTTTCAGGATCTATGTTGGTTGGCTTTAAGCCCCTTTAATTATTGATTTAACTTAGACAGTTATTGTGATTATCACATCTTGATGATGTATCGATAACTTCTAATGACTAACCTAGATCGTAGTCGATTTCTCAATAAAAAAAGAATTGCCAAAAGGTGTAACAACTAACACAGTACACCTAATATACATGTGGTACCAAACAGACCTAACCTCTAACGGTTCAAATTTTGACCAATGACCCAGAGAAAAAGAAAAACAGATCATGAATGAATTCAAGTTATGATCATACCCACCATTACAACCATTTCTACAATCTTAGTGTACTAGAGGTTACAACATCATCAAAGAGAGAAAGAGTCTAGAGAGAGAAAGTGAATCAAAAGAGGAGTACAACAGAATCCCCTGTTTTTTTAGAATCACCAAGAAATGGTACTAACACTTTCTTGAGATTTACTTAAAAGTTCTTCTAAGTAATCAGCCCCTAAATCTTCAAATTCTACTAAATTCTTTACATTTTCTACACTTATTTTACCTTTACTTTTTCTATTAATTGATCTTCTCCTCATTGAATGTTTCTTTTTTAAAGCCAAGACAGGGGAACATCCTTCTTCAAACCGATATTCGTTTCCTCGTAAGGATTCAATTACTTTCTCGATTGGAAAATTAAGAATCGCCATCGACCCTCTCATTGAAAATGCAGCTTGATCATATGCTAATGCAGCTGCTTCTGCACTATCAAATGTTCCTAACCAAACTCTAATTCCATGTCTAGTAGAATCCCGAATTTCCGCTGCAAATTTACCCCACGGACGTTTTCTAACACCTCTATACGCCTTTTCTTTTTCTTTCTCAATCGTTATTTCGCTCTCTTTCTTTATAGAACTAACTTCTTCATCTTTAACTCGAACCAAAAAAGGTACTTGTGAGGCTTCTTTGGGTGCTTCATTGAGTACATCGAAAAGAAACATTTCTTCAGAATCATTTTCATTGAATGGAAGGCCGAAAAAGAATCCATCCGACGACCCAATTGATGATTCGGAAGAAAATTCAGGATGTGGGACTTCAAAAGGATAGAAATCCATGTTTGGAATATGATCAAAATCAGGGTTTTAATTTATTAGTTGTAATAGGTTAGTAGTTCATGTTGGTTTTAATTGGAACTTAAAAATATTTGAAGCTATAGGGTTTAAATACATGAATTGAGAAGTAATAAGGTCTAGGACTTGACCCAAATTGAGGAAGTAGGACCTAGTTTGAGGTAAATCGAAATTAAGCACGTGGGTCAATTGACTAACGGCGGCTGGTCAAGGGAGCATATTCTATATTTTTTGTGTGTTGTCAGCACAATCATCTTGATTTATCACTTGGACTTTTCTTTGTTGGACTTTCTCTACATGGCACCAACTTGCTTGTTTGTGCTTCAAGATTTGGTACACTGATTCCGACAGTTTGGAAGTTATTATATCTTTTTTTAACAGTTAGGGTTGTTGTCCTCACTTAATACTAAATCATAATTCACCCCACCCAAATAATGAGAGATAGGAGAGTAGCGTGACGAATTGAAAAGACGAAAATAAGATGTCCACAAGAATTCAAACTATCAAAATATCGGGAATTAAGAAGTTAAACTGACATAATTCGCACTAGTTTAGATAGACAGACAAGATTTAAATATAATCTTGGGGTGGGGTAGAAAATCGACATTCGTTGGTGATTTTTCGTAGGACAAGATGATTTATAAGCCAATTTATTTTTATCTAAGTACATTTTTTTTAATCCCACAACATATATTTTCCAACTTCTTTTGTTTTAGTTTTGTAGCAACCACTATTTTTTATTGGGAAGTCTTGGTTTGGAATTGGGTGGTAGAGTTGAACCATTGGTATCTAAGGTTTGAATTAAAAGTGAAATGTAATTTATCACCAAAAATTCAAATTCTACCAAAATTAAGATGAAAATATAAGAATCTAAATAACGCTTACCAATAGTGTGGATCCAATTATATAAACGTACCCAGTTGTGCAGGTTATCGATTTTTAACGAAGAAAATATATCATTTGTTTGCTCAGTTAGTTGAATCAATCAATTTTATAAAACATGATAGTAGTTTATGCTATTATTGACTAGGTTAGTTGCAGATAATTAATACTTAATTATTTATCCATAAGTGAATAAACAATCTTGATTATGAAAAACTAGAAAGCTAAAGGGGATTTTGATTAGTAATATGCAGATACAATGAAAAGAACCTTAAGGTTGAAAATGAAACCTAATAAAACAGGAGATGCATGAACTTCTACTATTTTTGTCACATTTTAATTTAGAATATATCAATTGTTATGATTATTATTATTATATAATGAGGAATTGAATATATTTTTTTAAAAGATTTGGCATAAAAAAGTGAAATATAAAATTACATGAGATTAAAAGAGATAGAGAGATAAAAATGATGACATTAATTCAAATTTTGTAATTATGTGAAGAAGCCAATATTGGAGTCTTCCTCTTTTGGAAAAAAAAAAAAATTGGAATATGGTGTAAGTGCCAAGTCCTTTCCTCCTTGTAAAATTATTGACTTATTTCCTTGCTAATACATCATTTCAGTTAGAACTTGATAGTTGAGTGAGTGTGTCTCAATTGAAGATGGGTTATTGGATTCTTTAGAGTTTTCAAGTTAATTAATGAGGGTATGTTTGTCAAAATAACATGTGGATCTAATTTGACTAGACTATTGGTTTACAAGAAAAGAGCCAAAATTCTTGAACTCCATACATGTTTCTATATTTCTCTCTTTTTTTGGTAAGTAGGAAGGGGATTTGGCCATTTTGATTTTTATATATCACTATTTATTTATCTAAAACTCAAATTTGTTCTTTCACTCCAAGAAAATGATAGAAAATGAAGGCAAGGAAAATTATGTCTAGGGAAGCCTCAAAATCAAGGGCATGAAATCATTTCAAACTTAAACTAAATAAGCAACAATAGTACTTTTCAACACTAGTTCTTAAAAGGGAACAAACAAAATTTCAACATCAAAAGATAAGGTTTGGAAGTGACATATTTGAAGATCCTTAACTAATTTTTTTTTTTAGACTTGTCTAGATACAATCCCTCAAAACTAAGCTCTCCATGTATCTTGTCGAATCCACGGGGAAATTGTTGATTTGTATGTAAATCCTAATATTTCTTAAGTTAATATTGAGTCAAAAAATTTACCCTTTTTTATGACTTTATACATTTCAACTATTTTGGAAATACAATACACATTAAGTTATTCTTTTTTTTTTGTTGAAATGATATAATATATTAAACAACAAGAATTCTATTACAATACAATTTTGAAATAAAGTACGGGATATTCTTCCATGACTGAGATTTTTTCCTTTTCCTCGCCCACTTAGCTAGCTTATCTGCAACTTGATTGGAGTTCCTGTTTACAAACGAATATTTGACTGCTTCCGTAAGGGATCCGATTTCTCTTATTTTTTGAATGTTCCTTTTGGTTTGCCATTGTATTTCATTTTTATTCTTTTGTAGATATTGAATTACATTGATATTGTCATTTTCTATGATGATTTTCCTGTAGTTGTGGGCCACCGCCCATTCCATTCCTTTTAGAATGGCTAAAGATTCGCATTCCTCTGCACTTCGACTTCTGGTGGTTGTAACATAAGCTTCTATGTATTCCGATGCATGGTTATGAATTACAATTCCAATACCTGCAGTTTCATTTATGTTACTGAAAGATGCATCTACGTTTATTTTAACCCAATCTTGTATTGGTGGTGTCCATCTAACTGGCGCCACCTTTGTTCTGATTTGGGAATTCTGTTTATACTGAGGGAAGTTTGTAATGATTGATATTATTTGTTCTAAGGAGTTGATTTCATGCTGAAAGCAGTGATCGCATCTAATTTTCCAGATGATCCACATTATAGTCGCCACGTGAATGCCATTATGAGTTTGATTGAGTTCAGGGTTTTGTTCCCAAGAGAAAATCCAGTCTTTAATCGAAGGAATCTGTTCTGAGATGATATTAAAGTAAAACCAAACGTTTTTAGCTAACGGACAGTGTAGAAGAGCATGTTCCATTGATTCCACTACATTGCAGTTAGGACAATTAAGATTATTATCAATGTATTTTCCTATCCGCTCCCGGACCGGGAGGGCTTTAACACATATTTTCCATAAAAAAAGTTTAATTCTAGGAACTACTTGGATGGACCAAATAAAATTCCAGTTTGGTTCCTTCTTAGAAGGTGAGTTCATGCTGGTGGAGAGATGTCTATACATTGATTTAACCGAGAAGTTGCCTGACTTAGTGAGGGACCACCTGAGTTGATCCTCATTATTACAGTCTATAGGAATAGTAAGAATTAAGTTTTTGGTGTTTTCGTCAAAAGTTCTATTGAGAAGTTCTAGGTTCCATTGGTTCTGATCTATAAGTTGAGAAACTTTAGTGATCGGAGAGTTATAAATATTCTCCGGGGGGTTGTTAAAAGATGGAATCCAATTATCTTTCCAAACCTCTATGTTTTTTCCGTTCTGGACCTCCCATGACGAGAGTTTGTCTATATTATACAAGTGTTTACTGATGTTTTTCCAGTGCCACGAGTGATGAGTCTTAGCTAAACCCGGCTGATCACTATTATTATAATATTTAGACTTAAGGAGTTGGACCCAAATAGCTTTAGGCTCGGATTTGATCTTCCAAGCTAATTTGCTCATCAAGGCTTGATTGTCCAGCTCTGTGTTGTGGATACCTAGCCCCCCCATTATCTTGGGGGAACAGATGGAAGACCAACTTTTAGTGCATATACCCTTAGACTTACCCCACCAGAACGACTTTTGCAAAGTCGAAATGCTTTTGCTAATGCCTTTAGGAAGGGCAAAGCATTGCATCTGGTATCGGGGTACAGCTGCCGCAATTGTCAAAATGACAATAGTGCGACCTGCTTGAGAGAGAAAGTTATAATTCCATTTATCTAATTTACTCTTTATTTTCTCAATGAGGTCATTGAAGACCTTCTTCTTCTGTGCTCCTATGAACAATTGCGCTCTTAAGTTTTATTCCGAAGTGGAGGCGTATTTAACTTTAAGGGTTTTTGTTATTAATCTCTTGAATTTCGGGTGAGAATTTTTAGAATAGAAAATGTTAGATTTATTGTAGTTAATCATTTGACCTGACGAGTCGCAAAATATTTTAAGTATGGATTTAAGAGTGTGGATATTATCTAAGGTGTTCCTCCCAAAGATAATACAATCATCGGCGAAGAGAAGATGCGAGATGTTTAGGCTGGGATTATTAGTGGGAAAACCCTTAAAATTATCCCCTTCGTGGTTTGCATTGATAAGTCTACTAAGAGCTTCCATGGCGATGGTGAACAGGAATGGAGAAAGAGGGTCACCTTGTCTGATGCCCCTCGAAGGGTGAAAAATTTGACCTGGACGACCGTTCACAAGGACCGCCATAGAGGAAGTGGTGATACACTGAGTGATCATACGAATCCAATGACTCGAGTACCCTAGTTTGGACATGATATCAGTCAAGAATTTTCATTCTATTCTATCAAACGCTTTGGACATATCCAACTTTAGTCCAAAGTATCAGGTGGCTCCTTTTAAGGTACGAAGCGAGTGGATGATTTCCTGACCTATAATTATATTGTCCGTTATCTGCCTACCAGGGATGTACGCTGCTTGGAATGGGGAAATAATATTATTTAAGGAAAGCTTAAGTCTATCTGCTAGAATCTTAGTGATGATCTTATAAGTGGTGTTGAGGAGGCTGATAGGTCTATATTCGGCTGGGTTCTGTGGCGTAGTGGTTTTAGGAATGAGGCAGATATGGGTATGATTAGTTTCTGGAGGGAGCTCTGCTGAGGTGAAGAACTCTTGCACTAAGGTCAGAGTGTTTTCACTGACAGTGTCCCAATTAGTCTGAAAAAAGTAAGGGGGGTATCCGTCCGGTCCCGGTGCAGCCTCTTTCTTAAGGCTTTTAATAGCCCTATTTATTTCTTCTAGATCAGGGATTTTGTCTAGCTCTCTATTCTGTTCTTGTGTGATTGTATTGGTGAAGAGATCTAAGATTTTTGTGTTGGGTTTATCTCCAGGAGAGGTACTAATGTTGAGCAAGTGCTCGGTGAAGACTGTCTGAATGTCACTCAGATCCTCGCACCAGTCCCCTATTTTATTTTTGATCGCCCTAATTTTATTGCTCCGATTATTCTGAATCGCCTGAGAGTGGAAGAATTTGGTATTCTTATCACCTAACTCGAGAAAATTATTTCTCGACTTTTCTTTCCAAAGTGATTCTTGAAGATTATAAATCTCTTCGAGCTTTTGATTTAACTTATTGTACTCGTTTCTATCTGTCGTATTATTTATCTGAACAATAATATTTTTAATGTTGTTTTCTATATTACCAAAAACTTCTTTGTTCCATTTGGTTAGATGACGGCTTAGATTTTTAAGGTTTACTTGAATATTTTTATTATTAGTCCATTTAGTAGCTATGAAATTATGGCAGTCTGGGTGGGACATCCATGTACGTATAAATTTGAAAGGTTTAGGGGTGGTGTATAGAACTTCATCTGCTGAGAGGAAAATAGGTAGATGATCCGAACCCACAGCTTCTAAATGTTTCACACTGAGGCTCCTGTTCTTGGAGAACCAAGAGAGGTTCGCCAGCGCTCTATCTAGTCTCTCCTGGATGAAGTTTTCCCCAAATTGTTTGTTATTCCAAGTATAGGGGTATCCTTTAAAACCAACATCTAAGAGATTAAGTTTGTTGATGTAAGATAATATTCGGGGGATATGAGAATTAGTGGCCAAAGAGCCTCCCTGTTTATCTTGACTATCTAGAATCGTATTTAGGTCCCCTATCAAGAGCCACGGAGAGTTTTTGTCTATATTCAAATTGTCTAATATTTTCCACGGTTTACATTTGTTTTTATGGTGAGGACAACCATAAAAACCGGTAATCGAGTAATGGGAGTTGTTACTGTTGTTCTTTATGGAGGAGTGAATAATATTATTATCCGAGTACTCTATATGTAAGTTTAAGTTATGTTTCCAGTACATTACGAGTCCTCCCGCTTTATTAATGGGATCAACATAATGATTTTTATATTGTTTGTTAATTTTAATATATTTATTAATATTTATCGATTTGGTTTTAGTTTCAGATAAAAAAATGATATCCGGGTTGTGCTTATGAATCAAATTCATCAAGTATTTTCTGGTAATGAACGAAGAAATACCTCTAACATTCCAGCTTAGAACCGAGATATCAAGATTGGAGTCGTTTGCCATTGAGAGTGGCTCTGGAAAGTAAGAGTGTGACTAAGTCTATAGGAAGACCCGACGGTCTAGCTACTGAGAATCCTATCTTAAAGGCGCTCCTATATGAGTTCTCGATTATAGGCCTCTAAAAAGCGCTTAAAATGCCCTAATCCAACGGAAGACGCTCGCTCAAAATAGGAATTTAGGGGCACCTACTGTTGTGGCTGATAACTGAAGATGTCAGGCCCTAAAACTGGTCTGATTGGTTAGTAAGGGCGCCAGCTACAAGTAAAAACAGAGAACAAGGAAACTTTGAATCTATCCGCTAGTGGTTTGCCTTGAAGGCACTTCACCTTCCACTATTAGCTAGGTATAAGTAACCTTATCAGTTATAAACAAGGATAATACTAACTATTCAAGCAAATGAAAATTAGAACTTAACATAGTATCATATAACCATTAACACCATCAAAAACATATAATGTACTATCAACTTCTATCCTTTAAGCAGAAATAGAAGTTACCCAAGTCAAGATAAAAACTAACAACCAAAAAGCAAGATTAATACCACTTAACAGTGGCTTAATTGACCTACTATACTATAGATTAAAACTATAATTAAAACTTAAACTTAACCAACTGTACTTTGAAGCTAATGAACCAAGAACAGACTACTCTTTATCACCATCACTTTCCTTGTCGACTGACATTCCCTTGGATTCAAGCAGAGAATCGGCGAACTTGTGCCTACGCCTTTCTTCAGCACTATCTATAGACTCTGGAGGAGGAGTATACCAGCTGGAGGGGCCATACCCAGTGAAAGAGGACGAACCAGAAGAATTACCTGAATTCCAACTATGCTGACTACCCGAAAATGGAGAGGAAAAACTCTCTCTATAGTCCTTCAACCTCTTACTCATGAGTTGTCTCCTAACATCTTCTTCTATTTTGACCTCGACTAACTTATCCAAATCCTTCCTTTTTCCTTTCTGTCTGAAAAGTTCATGAGGTGGGATAGGATTGGAATGAGCCTGAGAGGGAGGGACTATAGTGAGAGCCCAATTATCTGCAGGACCATGGGCTACGAAATTGACCTCCATAGGGACACTGTCCAAATGATCTCGAGTTTGAATGCATGGAGTAACTGGATGTTCCACTATTCTACATTTGTGGCAAATAGCTTTAGGGAACTTAAAATAACTGAAGTTTACAGGCTTTCCACCGTCTGTAAATATCGAGTTGAGAGTAGCTAGGAGTGGGGTACGCACATCATATAGGAATTGTATACGGATAGTAGAGTTAGTGACCTTACTGAAGTTTTTTGGTTGGATTTGTAAAATGAAGCCCATGCATGAGAATATAATCTCCAAGTCGTGTCTGTTCTGGATGGAGGAAGGAAGCCCTGAAAAACTACACCACATAGGTTCCTGCATGAGAGCAGGAACCTCTCCATGAAAAGGAAGGTCTACTTCTTGCATGACTACCAGGTACCCTCTAATGATCCATGGACGACCTTGGTTTATTTCATTCATGGCTATAAGGTTCCTGGGTTTGATCATGAAATGGTTTGGTCCGGTGGAAGAAGGGATGATCTTACTTTCTCGGAAAAACCTAGACTGGGCTGATAGGTGCTTGCGGATGAATCCTATCCCATAGTCGTACTGACAGCAAAGACGAGCCAAGAAACCAGAAGAGATGATGGGGAGTCCCTTGTTTTCGGAGGGTTTGGGGTAGTTGATGGTGAGTTTGCCATAATCCGACATACTAAGTTGTATCGACATAAGTTGAGAGAGATGATCTATGCTATCTGATGGATTGATCGACATGAGGAGGAGTAGAAGATAGAGAAGAAGAAAAGGTGTTCTGAAAACCCTAACTATGTCGCTCTTAAGTATGAGGAAGTTGAAGGGGTTAAAAGAGACTATGGACCCCCTCTTCCTGTTTCTCTCCACCATGAGGAGTAGGTCGACTGTTTACTCCACGTGTGCGATGAAGACTGCCTCAGTCGAGCCTTCTCGAAATTAAAGCTCTAATTACTCCACTTGGAGTAACCCTAGAACAGACGTAATGAGGGAAGGCCGAACTTCCGATTGCCCTATGAATCCGGCGCATGCGTGAGGTTTACAGAGTAGTCCGTCTCGGTTATGGAGTTAGTTTCGCCACATGTTGGTTATTCAAATTAAAATACTACAAATGTAATTAATGAAGGAGAAAGAGGATTACCTTCTGGATATCAGCCGAATAATCTTCTGCTCGCTCCTTTCCAAGATCCTTCTCCAGGCTTACTTCTCTTCTCGAGGAGAATAAGTGTTTTGGGTTTTCTTTATCTTTTTCTTCTCACTTGGCTGACTCTAAGATTAATAATGATTCAAAGAAAGCTTGAGTTTGTCTTTTCCTATCTTGTCCTATCTTTGCATGAGTGATTTAAGAGCTTTAATGATATCTATAATGAACTTCCATGGATGAGGATAGGTTTTGGTAGTGAAAAGGAGGAAGAAGATGGTCGCCCTGCTTACGTCAGCCGGCACCTTCTCTCTCCTCAAAAAACTCCCCGGTCCACTCTTTCCCTAATAAATCTCTCTAGCACATTAAGTTATTCGACATCACAAAGAAAATAGCATACTATTTTTAGCAGCTTATACATAAAAATCTATTTTGCACCTCGATATTAATGACATTTGCCGAAAAATTGAGAATTTTGAGGTAAGATGATA
>BEHA01050036.1:49493-70480 GCA_002897215.1 Eschscholzia californica subsp. californica | reverse complement strand
GGTTAATCGATTCTAATGTTGACTTATTTCATAAAACTTTGATTAATTAAATTTAAGTAGGTTGTTGAATTCTTGCTTAGCATGGATTATAGGTTTTATTATTACCCTTCCTTTGTGCGCCTTTTCACCCTATTCTCTTTGGCTTTGAATGTGTTCTTAGTGCTCCCCAAAAATTGTTGATCGCTTATACTAATTAAGAATGGCAATGGTTAATGTAAGTTGTGATAGTTGATAAAAAAAAATTAATTTAACTTTATGAACCAAATGTGACACAGCAAAATTACGACGTCTACACAACATGATTCGATTTCAAACCAATAGTAGTAGAAATGTAAATAGTTAGTCCCATATTAAGGAAAGATTAGTTGAGAAGTGAAAATGTTAATTAATTTCTTCTTATGGTGGAATGAAGCTAGTTTGCGATAATTACAGTTGTCGATCCTAGATAAGCTATGTCTCTTACCAGTTAGTTTTTCACATTTGCCATCTCTGTTGTGGAAGTGAATATCGACAAAAGTTGAATGATAAATATTTACCTTTTTTTAGATTGATGATTCATTTACTTTATTGATGAATAATTGAGTAAAATGTGTTTACTTTGTATTATTCTCATTCATGATTAATGAGTTTGGCATGGCAAACTCGTTATCTGTACAGTCGATGAAAGCCCACAAAAAAGATTTGAATGGAGAAAATGATTTGAGAAAAAAAATGATAGCATTTGATCAAATAATGCAGTGTGATAGAAATCATATAAATTGAATAATAATTTCAAATCATTCTGTATAAAAAGAATCATAATTTCGAAAACATAATCTTGTAAAAGAAGAATCTAAAATCCTTATTGTAAGGTGTTTACAAATGAAACCCTTACATAAAAAAGAAGTGTCTAGCTCGTACCAATATTTTATTCGAGTGGCGTAACGAATCACAAGTGGTAGTTGTTAGATTGTTTCTTTCTTAGGAGAGATATTTGTTAGGACAAAGTTATATCGAAATAGTTGGTTTCGGTCATATTGGTGTTTGACTTTCCTTAGTCAATCCACGAAGACGATGTCATATGTTTTTGTTTTAGAGACAAATTTCCTGCGAGGACCTAAAGGCAAAATAAACAACTTTAAGCCCGAAAAGACAAATAAACAAAATATCACCACCATCACTAGTCCATTATCATCAAAGGAGCAATGGTTTTAACTTAAAAACACATCACAAGGTAGAAACTGATTTTCACTCAAAAGAAAATGATCTACTACTAAATTCAAACATGAAATTTCTAGAGAATTTCGTGTGCTAGAGAATTTCGTGATAGCACACGAAATTATGGTCTTCTTACAACATTTTTTTTAACGATTTTGTATATTATAGTACTTCTTTTAAATCCCCATGAAATGTCTTATTAAAATTAGGACATCTTCTTGGTTCAATAATAGAATTCTTTTGCACTTAAAAAATACTTATGACTTGTCACTTATGAACAAACACCCTAAAATTATTCCCTTAACACATTGGGACATAGAGATTTTACCAAAAGACATTTAAACATTGAGATTGAGGTGTGTCAACTTTTATTACCAAAATCATGAGAGAAGGTATTCATTGTGAAAATGGTAAGATAAGGAGAAGATTTTGACTAAAGAGACATCATATTGTTTGCCATTAAAAACCATACTTATAAAAAATTTCAAAATGAGTCAAAGGATCTCAAAATAAGTACTCAACTAGTTAGCACTAATATAACCCTAACTTAGTTCTAGGATTTCTTAATCCTTCAAAAAAAGCATATCCTAGTTGGGGATATCATGTAGCCGTGGTGGTGGTTGTAGCCTAGTAGTGGGCGGTGGTGGTGGCGGTGGAGTGGCGGCCGTGCCGGTGCCGAAATATGACATCATCTTTATACATAGGGGTATTTCAGTCATTTCACAAGGAAGAAAAACAGGAGTTAAAATGTTGTTCATTCTTTTCTATATAAAAGTGAAGAACCAAAAAATAGTTTTCCAAACAGAGAGTTTTAGTGAGAGAAAGAGTAAAGGCAAAAACTTCTCTCTCTCTCTAACTGTGAGTGATTCTGAATTTCATCAATTCCATTGATTCTCTCTTCCTCTTAAAAGTTCAATTTTTGAAGGTTCATTTCTATACTGAGCTCCAGATGTATGAACAAACTGAATTATACTCAGATTTCGTTGATTGATCATGATAATTTAGTAATACAGTGTGATTTTTGAGTTGTTTGAAGATTGGGTAGTGTTGATTTTGAATTGATAGAATTAGGGTTTTGGGGGGTTTGGTTTGAGGGGGAGGTAGATGGGCCAATTGTTGCTTCCTTTTACTGAACCGCCAATAAAAAGGCGAGCTGGTTTGCGAAGGAAACAAGCAGGAAGAGGTTCTTATAGAGGGAGTTAGATACTGGGATTTGATTACATCTTTGGGGAGGAGGGGTTTTTAGGTTTTGATTAACTGGTTTTTTCAATGTGTGGGGAAATGGGACTAACTCCATTACAACAAGTACTTAAAAGTCTCTGTTTCAATTCGGAGTGGAAGTATGCTGTTTACTGGAAGCTAAATCATAGAGCTAGAACGTAAGTTTGTTAACCTCATTTATATCTAGTTTCTAGGTTTAGGTTGTATGCTAATTGCATTACTTTTCTATTTACATATCTATATTTCATTATATAATTGGTAGCATTTTGAGCATTTGAAAGAATTGAATGGGTTCCATGTTAATTTGTTGTGTTCACTGAAAATATGTAAAATTTTACAGTACAATAGAAATAGTTTTTCGACAATTAGGTTAGCTGTAATTTCGTATTGTAAATGAAATTGGGTCTCAACTTTTAGTATGGAATGACAATAGTTTTACGTAGGAACAAAACCTCCTTGAGCAAGAGTTCATCCGCGCTCTCCGTGGTGAAAAGACAGACATGTTACCACTTGATCAAAGTAGAGTTCACGCTCTTAGGTTTTCGTTTGTCCGGGTAAAGGGTTGTGAATCCTAGAGTGTGGAGAATTCATAGAGCTGTCAATTCTGATTAGAAAAGGTTATAGGATTTTTCTCCCAGATTTATTTGGATAACATTAGACGAAATTTGGATTGTTATACATCTTCCTAGAATCCTTTGTTGAACAACCATTTGCTCTAATACTTGAGCTTGTAGAATGAGATATCAACTGAACTTGTGAAGTAACTGTGGATTTTTTGACTCTTGAGTGTATGTGCTAACAATCCTACACTAGAATTCAAAATTTTCGTATAGAGAGATCGGGCTCTGCCTAGGGTACTTGTTGGATTTTAGACCTTGTAGGAAACTATGTTCAGGAGATTTTGTGCTTTGCAAGGCTCAACAAACTGAATTCCTATGGATCCCTGGATCCCGAAATCCCACCTTTGAAATGTTTACTCTGACACAACTGTACGTACTAAATTGAAAAATATTTCTTCAAAGTTGCAATATTGTCTAAACTGGAGATATTCAGCAAGTTCTGAATCATTAAGATTTGGCATAAAATAATGTTAGCCTGTAGTTTTCTTGATGAATACGGCTATTTCGGGAAAGTTCATATTTTTTGTGGTGTGCGATTTAGAGGTTCTAGTTGAATACTAACTCGCTTATACTACTTATTAGCAAAATATGCTTTCTTAGTTTGAATTCTGAGATTTTGTTTTCATGAGTATTGCTCATTTCAGGATGTTGACTTGGAATGATGCTTATTACAACAACCAGGAAGCACTTGATCCTTCACATAAGTATCTTGATACACCAAAGAACTCGCATGAAGACCATTGTTTACGGGACCCACTTGGGTTAGCTGTGGCGAAGATGTCGTATATTGTATATGCTCTTGGTGAAGGGTATATAATATATATCTTATCCTGTCTATATTATAGCCTTTTGATCTTTTGGCAGCATATTTTTTCTAGCTAAACTTGAACCAGTTTGGAGAAAAGTAAAATATTTTCTCTTGCTAATCCTTGCAAGTTCTATGCTGAACAGAATCGTTGGACAAGTGGCAGTTAGTGGGACACATCAGTGGATCTTTGCAGATAAACCGACATCAAATATCAGATCATCATCGGAGGTGAGGTATTTCCTTGGGTCTAGACTCTAGACCTATATGACATGGACATGGATACGAATATTAGCATCCAACACCTGTTCGAAGGACACAGTTGTACAAATATATGTTTTCTTCTTTAGTTATTAGGTCCTCTATTTTGTAATAACAATTTTCTACTTTTGGGTCAACAATCATTATTATACACAAGCAGTAAGAAACTAGATTTGAATTTTATGGTCCTAACGGGATTTTGTACAAGTGCAAACAAGATGTGTATACAAAATCTCGCATTATGCCAATTCAACTGACTACGAGTATCTAACGAGTATGTATTGGATGGAGTATGGGTACAACTACCCGTATCCGACACAACAAAGAAAATTGAAAACAATAGTTTCTAAAAAAAGAATATTGGGAAGGAGTGCCCATATTCATAGATAAAAACTAAACAAGATAGTCATATAAGCTTACTTTTTGCTGTCACTAAAAGATCATCTTCCTAGATGGCGTGGTCTCCATTCTTTTTCATACTCTGACCCATTTTCTCTTGTTTTTTCTTTGGTAACTTCTAGTTCTGTGATGGATGGCAAACTCAATTTTCAGCTGGGATCAGGGTATGATTGCTCCAAATTTTCTCTTTCAAATCGTTGATATGAATTTATAGTATTGTACCTAGAGAAGTAATCACATGTGGAACATATACAGTAGGAGTGCCATTCATCTTTTGGCATGGTTTCTCTATCGTGTGTTCGAGTATGAGTTTGATCAATTTTAGGATGCATTCAGTATGATGCCCAAAAACATGGACCATCTTACAAAAATCTTTGGATTCTGCATATTTGTGTGGTGTGTGTATGACTAGAGAGATGGTTCATTTATAGACAATACTGAAGTTACACATTCCGACTAACTTAAACCTTTTTTCTACCACAGAAGTCATAGTTCTGATGAATATGTAATCTTCTTTGTTTTTCAGACAGTTGCTGTAATACCAGTTTCTCCACATGGAGTTGTACAACTTGGATCTTTAAATAAAGTATGTATGAGAATTCTTAAATATAACCATTTACCTACTCCTCAAATTGTTAAGTAGAAGATCATATTCTGTTTCTTTAATATAACTGATTATTTTATCAAGTAAGAGTTCAACAGTAAAATTATTGCTATCTTTGCCTATGAAACCAACTGAAGTATGTCTATGGTTCCTCTGATATTGTGGAAATTCTTAAATATTCACAATCCCTGTATACTTCTCTGGCTTTTATTAAGTGCTACATTAACCTCTAGTTAGCTCAGATAAAGTTGGGTGTGAACAGTTGTACAGCACCCTTACGTACGTGGGGAATTTTTTGCAAATTTTCCCTCCAATTTATGCTTTGTTGGTGTTTATCGGAAGTGCTATAGATGAACCAGTTTCTAATACGCATGAATTTGACAAAATATGATGGGAGTATTTATGGATATTCTTAAAATTACTATTGTTGGAGTTATGACTTGTGTATGTGTGTGTGTGTGTGTGTATATATCTACACACATGTTTAAACACCAACAAAGGTGTAAAAATCACTTTTTAAAACATTGGTTTGCATTTATCTAGGGGTTTTCCTTCTAAGAAACTTGTTAGAAAATAATGAACGAAGTAGTTCAACTTTTCTTCACTACCTTCTCAACTTTAGATCTACAACACTTCTCTTCATTATTTTCTAACAAGTTTCTTACAAGGAAATACCATGGATAAATGTAAACAATCTATACAGACTATAGTAACCTTACATTAACTATATATTTACATATATTTTTATGTACACAAGTCATAACTCCAACATATAGATTTCGAGACCATGCTTTTTCGAAATCATGTGAACCAATTAGAAAGTGTCCATGTGAATAGAATACCACTCACCAAGGCATAAATGGGGTGTAGAAAATTTATCAAAGTTCGCCTGATACTAAGTTGTGCAGATGCTTGATATTTAAGACACCCTACTCTATCAATTAGTGTGCTTACTAGACACTACTTGATATTTCTATGACTTATATAAACATCACGAAATCATTTATGAGATGCAAACTCGATACGAAAAGTAGTGTAGGTTGCAAAAATTCTCTCACTTTAGATCTGTATCAATCTCTAGAAAACACATTCACCAAACTGCCATCTCTAGTTCGCGTTAAAATTGCATGCTTCTTCATCTTGGAGAGCAAACTTGTCTGGTAACAATCGTATGTAAATTTGATACTTTATCCTTTCAGCGTTTTAGAAAATTATTTCTCCAATGGGATATATAGACTGGAGAACATGAAATTACGATATACTAATATTCCTTGTTTTCCTTCCACCTACAAAGAGGATTGACTAACCAAGCTTCTGGTTTATATCTACCTTCTGTCTTGGAGACCTAGGCATTATGTTAGATAGCAAAAACCAGAATAAAGTAATTAAAAGGGAAAGCATCCAAGTATTAACACATTAATCCTCTTAGTCTCTTAGACTGAGGAGAACGCATGAGGAAGATAATGGAAATTCCATAACATTAACTTTGCTTTTACTTTCTAATCCCCTCATTATCCCTTTATCCTTGGAGAGCTTCTACCTATTTTCAGAATGTATATGAATTCGGAGATCACCAAATACATTTAAGCATTTATATGTGGGTGCACATAAAAATACTACTATATGTTCTTTTGCCTTTAAAGGCCTTACTTCCATGATTTCTTATCTTCACATTCGTTAGTTACGTATTCACCTTAATGAGTCTACGATCTTGGATTGCTTTTAGCTTCATAATCAGTTTTATATGTATGGGAAGAACTGGTCCCAACTCTCATGTTCCAACTCTTTTCCTTGTCTGGTGAATCAGGTCATTGAAGACATGAAATTGGTTATCCACATCAAGAATGTATTTTATTTGCTTCAAAATTCCTCTATGGATTTCATGACAAATCCAACGAACTTTACCATGCATAGAACCCAATATTTGGTACGTGCCTTCTCCTTTACTACACTATTTCCCACTCTGTTATATAACATTTCTGCTTATTTATGTCCATGCCTGGTTGTAGGAATCAACTAAAGCTTTTAGTCAGGAGACTTGTACTGATGTTCTGCACAGCTCAGAAAGAAACAGAAATGAAGATATTTTATCTCACTTTTCTTCTGGAATATACAATTACTCATCTCCCTGTACAGGTGTTGATCAGAAAACTGCAGCTGAGGTCGGTTGTAAGAAAAATAGTGGAGATATAAACACATGCTGGAGTGATACGCTTGTAAGTTCAAAGAGGACTGAAAACCCTACTGCATACAACTTCCATAGAGATGAAATAAAGGATACATGCCTAGATAATTATTTTGCACTTCCAGTTGAGAAGTCTAGAGTAGATTATCCTTCACCCATGGACCTCTATTCTACCATTCTGGGTAGGGTTGACTTTGATGGAGTAACTTATCCTCAAAATGAGGAGCTACTATTACCCAAGCCATCTAAATTGCAGCTTGGAAGAAGTTTTGAGCAGATATCAGATTGCCAGACTGAGGTGAGTTGCATCGACACTATGGATTCTTTGAGATTTTCTTCTTGTTCTGAATTATATGAAGCTCTTGGACCGATATACAAGAAAGACCAAGACCTCTGTGCGTTGAGAGAATCTGCAGAGACAAAAACTGCATTACAAAGTCAGCCTCCGGAAAGGACTTATAATGAACACCAGTTCACAACAGAGTGTGAATCATCGCAGCTTTTAGAAGCAGTTGTGGCTAATACTCGCCCATTTTCTAGGAAAGCTGTAAGTGAAGGGGGCTTTCGTAAATCAGCAGAATCAATGTTAACCACTGGAAAAACCCCAACGTTTCTTCCTAAATATAGCAAAAATAATGGTTGTGGACCCAATGGATCAGCTGTAGGACCCTCCATCTTGTTTGCTGAAAATGTGGACGATGACTCACTCTTGATTACGGGATCAGCGAAGAAATTTACTCTGAGATCTCCAAATGAGTCATCGTCAAAGACTCCAAGCACCTCTAGCAAGCAATCCGAGATGCAGTCAGAACCAGCAAAAATTAACAGAAAGAAGAGTAAGCCTGGGGAAAGTACTAGGCCCAGGCCAAGGGACAGACAACTGATACAAGATCGTGTTAAGGAGCTGCGGGAGATTATACCCAATAGTTCAAAGGTAATTCAATCATAATTTGAGGTGATAATGATTATGTCGTTCTTGTTTTTTCCATTTGGGGCCATATTTCTGCATAATATACTGAGGACTCTTAGAGCTATTTTTCAGTGCAGTATTGATTCTCTACTCGAGCGTACAATTAAGCACATGCTCTTTCTACAGAGTGTAACTAAGCATGAAGACAAGCTCAAAATATGTGCTGCTACAAACGTAAGAAGTTCCTGCCAAACAACAAATAAAATTTTACTTTTCTGGCTTTTCGATGTTTTTAAAGGAGGGAGTCTAGGCGACATATTTTCTTTAGGCATTATAGTAGTCCTAAGACAAATTAAAGCTCGAAAGCATTTCTTAACTCACATGAATAGCCTTTTTATTCAATTCCTGAATGGCATTTTTTTTCTTCTCTTCCATTTCCTTCTTTTTCTCTCCATAAACATTATTAACTATTTTAAGCTGAGCTACTACCCAAGATGAGTAGCACAGGTGACTTATAAAGCTTTTATGTTTGGACTAGGTTCCCTTCATCTTAGCTTGTCCGTGGTATTTGCTTTCTCCATTCGAATAAAAAGAGGCCCCATAACTCAGAAGTGAACCATTGTGCAAAGAAATTTGTGCCACGTATATGGGCTACGGATACAGTATAATGGTGGCACACTAACTACATCCACATGTGCACCATAAAATTTCTAAATATTTGTTTCAACTTGTTATTCAGAAGACCACCATATGAAACTTACAATATTATTTCCGAACCTGCAGTTACGTGGTAAGAGAATTGGCGTAGAAGGATCCTCGAACCAGGAATATGGATCAAGTTGTGCTTTAGAGGTTGGAAATGAGACTCAAGGCTGTCCTATAGTAGTAGAAAATCTCAGCACGAACGGGCAGATGCTTGTAGAGGTTTGTACATGTTGATTTAGAGATGGTTTACCTGCATAATGTTTACCTGAGCACAAGTTTTATGTATGTCTATATAGATGTTGTGCGAGGACTACAGAGGTTTTCTTGAGATAGCTGAGGCCGTTAGAAGATTGGGTCTAATGATCTTAAGAGGCATGACTGAAGTCCATGGGGAGAAGACATGGGCATGCTTTATTGTTGAGGTATAACCTTGAGAAGAGATTACCTTTTATTTTTCATTTTCAGTGTGATGAAAGATGAAAGAATTTTAATGTTCTAAAAACTGTCATAATCATATATGCATCATAGAATCACTCTGATCTGAGCCAGGAGCCTCGCATGCATTTCACTTGGTCCCACGTTGCAAAGTAGACTTAGGTCATAGTGTACCAACTTGTCTTACATGACGGCTAGGCCTTTTAAGTGAGTGTAGTTTAGTCTAGGGAAGCCTTGGTTGTTTAAGCTTCTGCAGGTCCATGCCAAGGAAAGACCATGTAAAATTCGAACTAGGTGGTGCCTAAATGAGGGACAAAGTGGTTGTTGCTAGGGTTTCGCGGAGATTCAGCAGTTCTTCGGCTTCCAGGACAGATTCTCTTGTTTGTGCCTCATAAAAGAACTAGCCGTTTGGCGGAAATCTTGATATAATTCAAAAAAGCAAGTGGTGAAGGCCTTAATCACAATGAGAATCATTGACAAGCGTACGAAACATGTCTTTGTGATTAAATCCTCAAATCTATTGGACTTCAAACGCATATTTGAATGGCTAAACCCAATTGGATATAAAAAATTATGATAATCATGATCATGTATTGGGACTTATAATTACCCATTTACCCCTTCCCCTGAGCTCTAATCCAGCTCTATGTCAATGGTAATTGTCATCTATCAAAATGTTACTTCCACTTTTAGATGTGTAGTATCTTATTTCGAATAGATGGTTAAATTTTAAAATTACCTAGCTGATATGATTTTGTTCAACTTTTCTGCCAAGGGAAATTGTAAGATCACATAATAAACTTCTGAATCATGTAATTGAGTTTGTGTTTCACTGGACATGGATCTTACAGGGACAGAACAACAGAAATATGCAGCGAATGGATATCGTATGGTCATTAATGCAGTTACTGCAGCCAAAGACTACATTCTAAGAGCTGAGATACAATCAGCCGAGCATCAACGGTTTAGATCAGTTTTGAGATTCCTTCAAGTGTTCCCTAATTTGTGAAGATGGTATTTCGCCTTCGTATTTGTTTCTTTTGTATGTTTGTGTAGTGTTGAAATTTGAAAGGATTGTGAGTGTTTCTTTTACAAGATTTCTTGGTGATTTTGCAAACTGTCCTCTTGAATAAAATCAAATTGCTTGGTGATTTTGGTATTGTAGTTTTTTTTTTCATTTTATTGAGAAATCTGTCAGTGTGAGCGCGTTGAAGGGTCTATAGAATGATTTCCTTTTGAGCATCCATTTCTTTGTATTGGTAGGATTGACTCATCTAAGAAATGTTCCCCTCCCATATAGTTTCTCTTCCCAATATATTTATTAAATTTTAAAACGATAAAATGCTTTGACGATCGTGAATGGTTCCCTTATTGAATAAGAGTGAAGTAGTATTTTGGATTTTGAAATGTTAATTTTTGTCTAACTTGTGTTGTCTAACTCATTTTGAATGGTTGATTCTCATTGATTTTGATCCATTTGAATCAGATAACTTAAGGTTATTTTTCTAGTAAATCCATCCTGTCCAAAGTAAAAATTCCATTTTATTTGACTAATATCAGAATTAGCATGCATTAGAAACAAAATCTTATGACATTTCTAGAAAGAAGAATTATGTTATTTTTCTAGGATTTGAGACATCACACAGTCTAAAACTCGATTAAATTAGGAGGTTCGTAAAGTACATAGAAAACTAAACAAAAACGCCCGCCCTCAAAGTAAAAGAACAAAAAAATATAAAAAAAGTTCAATAAATAATGCCTGAAGAGGAACACAAATTTGACAAAATGTACTGGCAGATATAAAAATATTGGGAATGAATGTCAGTAGCCAGTAAGAAACCTAAATTTGTAAAATTGATCTTTGTCAGTGGAGATTGTTGCTATTTCTTCTCTACCCAGTTTTTGCCTTGGGACCTTTTTTCTTGGTGGGAGCTTGTCTCTTTGGTACAACAGAATTCTTCATCCCTAGGAAAAATAACAATGCACCCAAAATTGCCAAGCCCTGCAAGAATTTTGAAGTGTAATTCGATGAGAACAAAATAGAAACTTATTCTTGTCGACCCAAGTCTTGTGACGGTTAAGAAGCAGCCATGTTATTCGTGGGTAACAGTGTCGGTGGAGCGGGTTTTTTTTATGAAAGTTGCATTTTGGTCATGTACTAGCACAGATGCCACAGAATTCAACAGGTCGAAATAAACTTCTTTGTGGTTAGTCAAAGAACGAGTATGTCATGAATCATACCTGTGAATACTTGAGAAGAAATTCGACAAAATCATGCTTTGGTATGCCATTGTTGCAGAGATCATGCAGGAGAGGAGACGCTACGAACTGATGAAGTAGCTGCACAAAAGATGTACCAGATTCAAATTTTCATCATATATGGAGCTTCAAGACACGAGGGTATTGTTAAAGGAAAACTAAGAATTCAAAGGAAGTGGATCTAAATATCTAATGATAGCAAAGTTGTATAGGTTAAGAGTACAAACCAGTAAATAAGCTCCAAGAGAGCTACCGAAGATGAAAAGTACACCTCCAATCCCCTTAAAAGCTATAGCAGCAGCAATCAAATGCTTAATCTGCATATAGAGTCTGAAGTGGTTAACAGAACCCATCGGCTAGTGCTAAAATCAACCAAACCCAAAACAAGAAAACAGGCAAAGGGAGAAATATACTTACTTCGACATCGGGCACTTGGACCCCAAAATTAGATGTCACGTGATTTGTAAAAAGTTCGTACTTGGGTTTGAGATCCTTAGCCGCTGGCCCGCCATCAACTCCGAATTCATTGAAACTACAAAGTTGAAATGATTGACATCAAAAGTTCAATCAAACTTCATAAGTAGTTTTTGTTTTCATCATATCTAATGATAAGAAGTACTCTTGCCAAGTATTGTAACTCCCAGCGACAACAAGGTCTAAAACATTGGACCATCAAGAATATGAATTGAGAGGCGAAATGTAATCTGGCACTTGTTGCTGCATGTCTATAACGTATAACGACATAACACATATTTCTTCAACAGAAAACTTAAAGCACTTATAAATCCTAAGTAGGTCTAATCAGGATTTTTACTTTCAACATAGACATTACTCGAACAGACCTGCTTGGGCTCAAACATCACTCTTTGTGTCCGAGCTAATATAATGTAGATTTTCACGGGACATGTAAAACGGTTTCGTATCCAACTGATCACATGAAGATCTGAGACCACAGTTACATTGCTAATACGTGTGCGTGTGTGTGCGCGCGTGCACGAGCGATCTGTTTTTATCAAAACCAAGACTGAGATAGGAATTTGGTGAAAATCGTAAATTCAATTGCAATGTTCAGCTGTGGCAAAAGTTGGAACTTTCAAATAGCTGTAAAGTCTAAATATTAGATTTAAGCATTGATCTTCTAAACCTAACTCATTATTTTCATTATCCCCCCTTCCTTTTACCAAGATTGTATCATTCAATTCTCTTTCTCTTTTCATTAGTTTTATTGAATTAGAGAGGTGACTAATAATCTAATATTACAGGAACAATTGTAATCCAGAACAAATAACACCAAAATGACACCAATTTCAATCATCAAAAATAGATCTAACATTAATATTCATAACCCCAAGCTAGAAACAAGATCAACCCATGACCCCAAAGAAATCAAACATTTTTTTTTTTGTTGCTAAATTTCCAAATCTCAAATCTACCTCCAGATCTAAGAAACCCCACTGTACATAGAAAAGGGGAACAATAGATACTTTCTTTTCCAGTAAGGATATTCATGGAAGCTAACAAAAAAGCAAATGGGGAAGGAAAATACAAGCATTCAAACAAGAGAGAGAGAGAGAGAGAGAGATGTTTGAGCAGATCTGAAGATGAAAAGGAAAAAAAAGGATAAAGAAGAGAAAGAGAAAGGGGGAACTTACTGTTGCCATGCAGAGAGGATAAAAATGGAGGCGAATAGAACTCTGCCTGCAAACGAGATGAACCCCATTGATTTTACAGAGACAATGTCAATCTCGCTTAACCAAACTCAGAAATAGTTACTACAAACTCTAAAGATATAGAGAGAGAAGTTGAGAACCCCAATATGAAGTTGGGAAATTTTAAAGGCGCCTCCTGATTGTATTATTGGCTCCCTCAACACCTCCTTTGACTTGGTAAATCTAGTTTGACTGCATTTTGGTTAGAGATGCCCAAAATTGGTAGAATCAGGCAGAACTTCATTGTAAAATTCGACTCCGCCGTTTTGGATTTGATATTGGCAGTAGTTGTAGAACTCAACATCAAAATCCTTACAAACCTATCCGATTTGGAATCAGTGGACTTGAGCACATTTTGTAACAAAATCACCCTGAATTCAATGATTTTAGTGCGTGTTATGAGATAGGGAACTTTTAGTTATTTTCTAGAATACGGAGACACTAATACGTTTTCCCAAAACCCAATATCATTTCATACAACTTATAATTGTATCTGCTTACGGAATCACATATGTCATTGTCTTTTTTCTTATAAAATTTATATGTTAAACTTAATATTTTTATTTTTTTTTTAACAAGATTTATTTTCATTATCTTTTTATAAAAGAAATCCACAAAAGAAGCCTTTTTTTTTTGCAAATTCGATATCTATATGCAAACTCAATCTTAATGAACAATTGAGATAACAAAAATGATCTAGGAAGAGAAGCGATTAGAACGATAAAATTTTGCCTTATTGCGGAAGAAGAGGACTTGAATCATCAGAATTTTCCGTTGATGTTAAAACACTGAAAAATGTAGAGCGAAAGATAACAAGAAAGAATAGAGAGAGAAACTAGTAACTCTAAAAAAAAAAATCTTTGAATAAAGTTTATAGGGTTTCTTCGCGTTTATATAAAAAATAAAGAATCAAATTTGGTTGCTCTAGTTAAAATAAACTTCTTGTTTTTCCATGTAGTGAGATGATATTTTTTATTTTTTCAAAAAGTCACCGGCTCTTTTGCTTATAATATAGTATAAAATTTTCACTAGGATAGTCCTTTTTATACTTTTTGCCTAAAATTCTCATTTTTGGAAACAATGGACGTTGAAAGATAGCTTATATTATTAAAATATAAGACTGCGATTACAATACATATTAAAAATAAGTATTGGAATGTATTTCCAGAATCTATTGTCTTGAGTTTTCATAGCTCATTTGGCTAGCTTGTAAGTGGGGATTTTGTGATTTCTGGTTATGTAGGAAACTGAAATTTAAATACAACCCAAAGTCAGATTCCACCTTAAGCAAGTCAAAGCTCAAGAGGGTAAAGTTACGGTAGGAGCTTTGCCTCCTATACTAGTAGACTTGAGAGGCTTACCTGCCATGTTCACTGAAAAGGAGATCTTACAGATCTTAGGCGAGTCAACTTCCCATATGCTCATATTTGCTTTAAAACTATGTGCACCCTATACAGCCTAAAAGACATATAAATTACCGTACAAATTAATAAATCATTTACTTCGATCTCCATTGAGGATCGAACCTAACCTTTGAACTTTTGCGGTAGATGCACTGTTATTGGGGCAAGACTTTAAGCGCTTCAAAATTCCCATTTGAAACTCAAGTGTCAAATGTCCTCTGTTATTTCACAACTGGTCACGTTGTTGCCGTACGACCCATTTGCATGGTGTGGCGCGGCATCTGCTACGCCATGTTCAACAAGACTCATAGGCGAGGGTGTCATACCACTGGTATGTGACCTTTAGATTTTTTATTTGGGCAACAATTTAAGCACTCTAAAAATCTCATTTGAAACTCAAGTGCGAAACAATGCCCTTTATCCTTTCGCAACTGGTCATGTTGTGGCGATACGATTCCTTTCCATGTTGTGGTGCCTCATCTAGGGGTGAACGTCGGTTGGATAACCGCCTTTTTGAACCTATCCATAGTCCGATCCAAAGGGTCCGGTTATTGCAAATCTCAGACCGAACCAAACTATGCATGAACGGGTTGGTTCAGTTAGGTTAAAATTTTATCAAGAACAAAAAATTGAATTTTCAACTTTAAAACCTGCCACAATACCTTAAAACCTGTCACAATTATACTTAGAACGTGCAAAAACTTAGTATTATCCAACATGTAAGTAATTAATTCGTCGTAGTTTATCAACATTCAGGTAAGATAAAAAAACGATCGATAAACAATTGAATCTCCACCAATAAATCCATGAACCAAACCATTGGGTTTTGACTTTTTAATGTCTGAACCAACCGAATAACCATTGGATGGTTCCCAAACCGCCCAAATCTGTTTGGATCGGAATGGTTTGGTCGGTTTGGATACTAAATGAACACCCCTGGCCTCATCGGCTACGCTATAGACTAGTGAACAAGGGTGTCATACCATATGCTATGACTTTCGGTTTTTTGTAATATATGCAATACTATTAGGGAAACACTGCAAGCGCTCTAAAATTCGCATTTGAAACTCAGGTGGCAAACAACGTCCTTTGTTCTTTTATAACCGGTCACGTTGTGGCGATACGAATCGTTCACATGGTAGATAGCTACAAATCTCTAACAGATTGTGTACAATCTGGCTAGAATTATCGGTCACTGGATCACCATAACTCCCTTGAATAATGAATGTGGCGAGCGTACGTGGTCTACAGTCTACTGTGGAATGCTTCGGGATGGAGTTGTAAGTAAAGATATTCTAAAAACAGCTACTACTACGTTTCTTGATAGGACATCTTTTGTACAAGACTACTTCTGAAGGAACTATCCTTTTTCTTCAAATTCTTGGGTTGGCATGTTTTCTACAGAGTTTCTCCTTTATTTATCTTGAAAGTTGAGTTTAGACCCAACAAAATGTTCAAAGTTATTAGACAGTAGGCCATCAAGGTCGTGTTTGGCTCGCGAGAATAGAATACAATTATCAAGAATCACATTACATAATTGTAAGTGCATTGAAAATGCATCAGTAATCGCATTTTGCAAGGAAATGTAATTCCTCTTCAAAGGGGAACCCTCCCAAACCCATGAGGTGGGTAGGTTTGTTATTCTCCTCACCTTGTAATCGTCAATTATATAACCTACACACAAAATTAATCTGTAGTGATTTTATTACTGACAAAACCAAACAATATACGGAGTAGTTAGGTACTACGATAACCAAAAATCATAACAATCACATTTGGTTTTTGTGTGTCAAACATAACTAGAAAATAATTGATAATAAGTTATGATGGTGAATATTCACACGAATGATCAAGCCTATTTGTCACACTTATGGAATGGAAACAAATGAATCAATAATGATACCAAAAATTCGTATTCATATAAATTGATCCCATTTTCAACATAAAATAAACAGTGGAGAAATATAGTTTAATGGCCCCAAATGGTGCATACCATGCACTTCTTGTGTTGATTTGGTGATAATAAGGTCCAAAGTGAATAACTCAACTTTTAAATTAATTACTAGTACTTGCCTACTTGGTCATTGGAGAAGTAAAATATGAGATGTTGGGGTAAATTTAACTATGGTTTCTATTCAAAATTCTATAAATTTTTGGGGTGATAGGGTTTAGGTCTAGAATAAAATTTAAACAGCATTTATTAAAATAAATTTTGATGTCAAAGTCCTAGGCTAAGAAACAGAAAATTACACATACTTCAATTAACACAAAAACTTATAAATTGAACCTTAAAGGGTCTATTCAAAATTTTGCTGTCAAAGTCCAATGGTTTCTTCTGATTTAAAAAAAAAAAGTCCAATGGTTTCTATTCAAAAATGGTTTCTATTCAAAAATGGTTTCTATTCAAATAAATTGAACCTAACATGAAAAAAAAAAGACAAATAACCTAACAATAAAATGACACATACCAATTCACACAAAAACTATCATAACTGCGCTATCTATCCATATATAGAGAGAGGAAAGATGTTAGGAAAAATAACCTAATTAACTTGTTCAGGAATATGAAGATAAACGATGCGAAAGTAAAAGTAGAGATACTAAGATTATTCAACATGGCAAAAAACCCCTCCAAAATAGAAGGTAAAATAAGACCTAGTCCAGAAATCTTCCACTATAATGATAATAATGGGTTATACAATTCTTCCCTAAAGCAATAGGGGATTAACCAATTCTTCAAGATGTGTAGAAACACTCTTGGATAACAACTCTTCACCAAAACTATGGTGGATAAACTAAACAAAGAAACAAAGAAATAGAAATCTCTTACTCCTTAAGATTTGAACAAATCCTAGATTACCAAACTATGGTGGATAAACTAAACAAAGAAACAAAGAAATAGAAATCTCTTACTCCTTAGGATTTGAACAAATCCTAGATTACCAAAGGCTGAAGATGATAACCACAAACTAAATTACTTCACAAGATGAATAATCTTATTTTCTTCAAACCAATCTCTCTTTCTCTGACCTCTTTCTAATCTCATCTCTCTGATCTCTATCTCTCTCTGATTTGAGACAATATGATCTGAAAGGATTCTCTAGTAACTCTTCTAACTGGGAGGATACTTACAGACCTGAAAGTATGATACTCTGTACCCTGAAAGTATGATACTCTCTAACCTAAAAGTATGAATAATTCTTCTCTTTCATTCTCCCTAAATAAGGATGGGAAGTTTTATAAGGTCCCCCCAATTTTGTTAAAAGGCCTCCCCATGAACCATTTTACTTGCTAAATTATCACTGAGGGGAGGCCTTTTAATAAAAATGAGGGGGCCCTATAAAATCTCTCAATAAGGAATAAGGGAAATCCTATTCCAACCAGGAGTCCTTTTATTATAAGGAGGGACCCAACAAAAGAAAAGTTCGACATTGATGGAAAAATCCACAAGACATTCACAAAAAAGATAACGGTCACAATGACAAGTTTGTTAGCTTTAATAACAATAAGATCATCGGAAAAGCATCTTGAGCTCTTCAATCCTAGCAGATCCAACTTCCTCATCTGTGAGAGCTCCTGCTATCATCTGTTGCTCCCTTGCCTGACCAGTTGCATTCTCTCTTCCGTATGGTACAATGACCCATCATTCAAGGGTATTAAGAAAACAACTTAATGATATTGGAATGGGTTTTTATCAATCAACCCCTACAAGTAAAAGAAGAATGTTACCTTAACAATGAATCTCCTGACAGAAACTACTCCTTTTTGTCCAATACGATGAATTCGCATAATTGCTTGCTAGAGACTAAGGGTGGCCCACATTCTGTTGGACACGTCTCTTGTTAGAGACTAAGGGTGGCCCACATTCTTAATTTCCCTCTATTTTGGCTTTGACCAATTTACTGATTTGAATTCAGTAAATGCTTGCTTACGTGGGTATTAAGAATATTTAGGAGATAAAGTTGGTTACAATAACCAACCCACTACCCCCTTCTTCGATGGAAAAGAAGTGGGAGTAGTTACCATAACTGAAGGTCCCTAACCCCTCCTATATTAATGCTTGTGTCTCTCCATCATAAACACAACAACAAACTTACGGAGAGGATTGGGGTTAGAAGACTTTCAGGCTTTTATCTTGCAGATTATTTAACTTAATCAACAATGGCTGAAGGTATGTAACTTCCGCATATTAGAATTTAATTTTCTAACATTTGGTATCAGAGCCACCCTTTAGCCTTGTTGATTAGTATTAAAATTATTATGATATCTAAACCTAAGATCTTGATTTATCATTTAAGTTTAGATATAAAGAAATAATATTGTTGGATTATATTTTGTAAACCAAAACTCACTTAATTCCTAATTGAACTAATATCTCTTTACTGTTATTAAATTAATCGAGAATTAGATAACAATATCCTTTGACTAAGTAAAGAGAAGTATTAGGAAATAAATTTGGTTCCTACTTATTAGGTAAATATTAATATAGATTTTCAACCCAAAAGTTTCTGTTTAAATTTTATCTTAAAGAAAATTCGATTGGGTTTTATGTGTTCAATTTGTTTGACTTGGTAAAAGCAAATTTCATCTATTTGGATTCATGGTTCGGTTGAGAATTGTAGATTTGCTTAATCTCTTGTCCCTTTTAATGTGTACGAATTAGTTGAGTTACTAAAATCGTGGGATAGCTTCATGTGTTTCATAACAAACTTACTGTCATTTAATTTATTTTATTATTTCTCTCTCTCTCTCTATATATCGTTGGACATAGATATTAAAGGTTAAGAGAGATTCAACACAAACTACAAGTCACTTTAGTTAAATAATAGTTGTTTCTCTCTTTCTCTAAAAACCATATCCAGGGAGAGAATAATCTTAACTAATTTATGGTACATGTTTATTTGGCCTTTCTCCTTGACACATTAAGTTCCTGTTATATAATTTGTCCGATTTTGTTACATGGTTTGTCAAATATAATTCATGTCATCTCTGTTGTTTCACTGTGATGGCATTTATAGTTTATTTGGAACCAATAATACAACTAATTCAGGATCTTATTGCTCATCATCTATTAAGAGATAGATATTATGAATAATGTACAACTAGAAGTAAATGGTGTATATGTTATTATCATCATAGTTGTATGCAATTATTTCGATTATTTGATATGTCATATATTCATATATTGACATGATATTACTGTATTCCAAATGACATGAACATAATGACAAGCTTATAAGTGCAATTTGACATGAAGGTTACACTAATTATTTACGGTTGGCAATTTGACATGTCACTTATTTATTTGAAAACCTGATAAAAGTGTATGTCAAACTGCATGAGGGATTGTTCATGAATATGGAAACATTGTCATTTATTTTGGACATTGCATGTTTTATAGAGTAGCCACAGCATCTTAAAACATGTAGATGTGCGATAATTAATTTTATTTATCGCATCAAGTTGAAATGACGTTTCCACTTGCAATATAATTTTTATAAATAATTATTTTGCCCCACAGGGAGATAATTATTTTGTAAAGTTATATTGGAATAGGATAGTAAAATGAAATATTAGATGTGAATTTTCTATGCCCACAGGTATGAAAATTTTACGGGTTTAATATTTTATTTATACTAGTCTTATTAATAAAGTATAGTAAATTCTTATGCGGTTGTAGCCTCTGCCCACAGGAAGGTTAGAATTTACTACTAAATTGACATTAGTTGATTTAGAACAAAGACAAATATTTCATAGCTTGAATGTTTCTTTTGCAGCTATTTCTACTGCTTTTATGAATGATACTTCTCGTATTCCTATTTTATGTGGTGATAATTTCTCGGATTGGAAAGACAGTGTTCTCTTCACTTTGGGGTGTATGGACTTGGATTTGGCGCTTCGTGTGGATGCACCACCCGTCCCCACGGAATCAAGTACGCCTCAGGAAAGGTTGGACTATGAGCGGTGGGAGCGATCTAATCGCCTAAGTTTGATGCTCATTAAGTCCCGCGTGAATAAGAGTATGCGGGGTTCAATACCTGATTGCCCTCACGCAAAAGACTTTCTCAAAGCGGTTGAGGAACAATTTGTTCGCTCAGATAAGGCACAAGCCAGCACCCTAATGAAGAGACTTTCAGACAAAATTTTTGACTATTCTAAAGGAGTGCGTGAGCACATTATGGGGATGAGGGACATTGCTGCTCAGCTGAAACCCCTTAAAGTCGAGATTCCTGAGTCATTTTTAGTTCATTTGGTACTTAACTCTCTTCCTAAG
>BEHA01050036.1:26162-47158 GCA_002897215.1 Eschscholzia californica subsp. californica | reverse complement strand
CCGAATAAGCTCATTAAGATCCTAATAGCCAAATTGCACGCATTGCATCCTTGGTCGAAGGACACTCCTTCGGAAGGATACCATTCCTTCAGACTTTAGGCATCATATCCTTCACTTGATGTATCATATGTAAAGTTTTCACTTGAAATAGTTATTTTATACTTTTTGTCTAAAATTCCCATTTTTTGAAACAATAGACTTACTTAAAGTAAAATTCTTTGATGTTTTTTTTTTTGTTGAACAAGTAAAATTCTTTGATAATCACAAAAATAAAATATGCTCATATTTACTTTACAACTATCTCAAACCTATACAGCCTAAACGACATAAATACTACCCTACAAATGATTAATAATAGCTTTACGAACCACAAATTAATAAATCATTTACTTCGATCTCTATTGAGTATCGAACCTAACCTTCGAATTTTTGCAATAGATGCACTACTATTGGGGCAAGACTTTAAGCACTCTAAAATTCCCATTTGAAACTTAAGTGCCAAACAATGTCCTTTGTTCTTTCACAACTCGTCAATCGTCATGTTGTGGCAACACGACAAGTTTACATGGTGTGGTGCCCTGCTAGGCCATGGTCAACAATACAACGTGACCTTTGAATTTTTCTACTAGATGCACTACTAGTGGAGCAAGGCTTTAAGCGCTTCAAAATGGGAATTTGAAACTCTAGTGTCAAACGCCCTTTGTTCTTTCACAACTGGTCAAGTTGTTGCTGTTGCATGGTGTGGCACAGCATCTGGTAGACCATGGTCAACAAGACTCGTAGGCAAGGGTGTCATACCACTGTTCTATGACCTTCAAATTAGTTTTTTATCAGGCAAGAGTTTAAGCTCTCTAAAAATCTCATTTGAAACTCAAGTACCAAACAACGCCCTTTATTCTTGCAGAATTGGTCATGGTGAAGAAGACTCGTAAACAAGGGAGTCATACCATATTCCATGACTTTCTAATTTTTGTAATAGATGCAATACTATTGGCGCAAGACGCAAGCACTCTAAAATTCTTATTTGAAACTCACGCGGCATGCTACACCCTTTTTGTTCTTTTACAACTGGTCACGTTGTGGCGATACGACCCATTTACATGGTAGATAACTACAAGTTTCTAACAAATTGTGTACAATCTGGCTAGAGTTATTGACCCATGGATCACCATGACTAGCTTGAATAATGACTGTGGCGAGCTCACATGGTCTATTGTGGAATGCTAGGAAAGGGAGTTGTAAGTAGAGAAATTCTAAAAGCAACTACTACTATGTTTTTATGCTAGATCAGCTTTAAATGGACATCTTTTACATCAAATTACTTGGGAGGGGAATATCCCTTTATCAGTCTATTTTCTATCAAATTCTTTTTATTTTGTTGCAGACACTATAGATTAATAAAGCAGAGTGTTATTACAGATCCGATAGAAAAGTAGGAATAAGTGAAAAAGTTCTATTACATTTCTGGATTCTATCAAATTCTTTGCTTGGCATCTTCTCTATCGGGTTTCTATTTTATTTATCTTGATAGTTGAGTTTAGACCCAACAAATTGTTCAATTAGACAATATGCCATGGAGGTCGTGTTTGGCTCGCGAAAATAGGAAGCAATTATCAGGAATCACATTACATAATGGTGTTTGGTGCATGGAAAATGCATCAGCAATCACATTTCGAAAGGAAATGTAATTCCTCCTCAAGGGAGGACCCCAAATCCATGAGGTGGGTAGGTGTCTGATTCTCCTTCCTTTGTAATCGTCAATTAAATAATCTACATACATTTGTAACGATCTTATTACTAACAAAACCAAACAATAATCCTTAACAAAAAAAAAAAAAAACCAAACAATGAAGTTAGGTATTACGATGACCAGAAATCACATTATATAGTTTCTATTCTTGACAATCTCATTTGCTTTGTGGGTCAAACATAACCTGAAAATAATTGATAATAAGTTGTGAACTTGTGAATTGTGGCCAACAACCCTTGGTTGGAGTGGTAAGAGGTATAATCTTTAACCTAGAGGTCAAGGGTTCGAGGCACACGCTGAACAATTCAAAAAAAAACTTGTGAATTGTGATAGTCAATATTCACACGAATGATGAGCAATGCATAGTTGGATTACCAATGACAATAATTGTAACCAAAGTCTTACTATCAGGAAAAGTTATAATAATATGTTACATTGGAACAAACTCATATAGAATCTTGAAGCATCAATGGTAGAAAAAAAGACAAATAACCTAACAATAAAATGATAGACATTGTTCAATTAACACAAAAACTATCTTTACCTTGCTATCTATGATTTTTTTTATTATTTCAAAAAGTCACGGGCTCTTTTGCTTATTATGTGTGAAATTTTCACTGGAATTGTCTTTTTTATACTTTTTATCTAAAATTCTCATTTTTGAAAACAATATGTTTTTTCTCGTTGAAAGTAAACTTATATTACTAAAATGTAAGAATGCGGTTACAATCCTATTAGAAATAAACTTTGGAATGTATTTCCAAAATCTATTGCCTTGAGTTTTCCTTGACCATTTGGATAGCTTATCATCACAAATATTGTGATTTCTAGCTATGTAGAAGAAATGAACGTTGTTGAACTTAGGGATGAGAAATGTGAGTTGTCGAATGCCAGCCTATTGTTTTTCTGGAATCGTGGAGATGCTGGTTTAGACTTTGGTTGTCGCTTTCAATAATGATGTGCTTGTATTTATGATAATCGCTCATCGGACTCCGGATAAAATGGTTTCGGCTTCACTTTCCTCGCTCTAACGATCTTGAAGAGTTTCTACTTTGGTTTCAATGAACTTGGCCTGAGAATCATGAACAATAAAACTAATACCAATACAATTGTTAATGTCAGTAAACCAGACATTTATATTAATTTTATAATATGGGTAAACCGGCAGAGTCCAACATTGAGAACATAATCGTTTAGTGGTTTTAACTACACCAGGAGTGCGGGTGAATGATAAAATCTGGTTAATAACTTGAGGGTCTACTAATGATATCCTCAAAACATTGATCACATCGCGTTTTCGAAATGTACCATAAGATAGTAGAAAAATGGATGTCATTCGAAGTACATGGGATATTGTCTAGATCCTGCCAAGATATAATCCAATCATAAAAATGAAATATGCTCATATTTGCTTTAAAACTATTTAATTGAAACCTACACGGCCTATAAAAGACATACAAATTACCGTACAAACTAATAAATCATTTACTTCGGAAGGGCTCTAAAATTCTCATTTGGAACTCATGTGGCAAACAACGCCCTTTGTTCTTTTATAACTGGTCACATTGTGGCGATACGACTTGTTTACATGGTACATAACTACAAGTTTCTAACAGATTGTGTACAATCTGGCGGGAGTTAACGGGCCATGGATCACCATGACTCGCTTGAATAATGAATGTGGCGAGCTCACATGGTCTACTGGAATGCTTGGGAATGGAGTCGGTAAGTAGAGATATTCCAAAAACAGCTTGCCCTACTACTATGTTTTTTGCTAGGTCATCTTTTGTACCAGACTAGTTTTGAGGGAAATATCCGCTTATCAGTTTTTTTTCAAATTCTTGGGTTGGCTCTTCATTACAGAGTTTCTACTTTATTTATCTTGAAAGTTGAGTTTAGACCCAACAAAATGTTCATAGTTACTTGACAATAGGCCATAGAGGTTGTTTTTGGCTCGTGATAATAGAACGCAATTATCAGGAATCACATTACATAATGGTGTTTGGTGCATGGAAAATGCATAAATAAGCACATTTCAAAGGAATTGTTATTCCTCCTCAAGGGGACACCCCAAACCCATGAGGTGGGTACGTTTGTTATCCTCCTCCCCTGTAATCGTCAATTAAATAATTTACATACAAAATTAATTTGTAGTGCTTTTGTTACTGTCAAAATTAAACAATATAGTTAGGTATTACGATAACCAGAAATCACATTAAAGAGTTTCTGTCCTTAACAATCACATTTGCTTTTTGTGTGTCAACATAACTTGAAAACAATTGATAATAAGTTGTGATGGTTAATATTCACCCGAATTATCAAGCCTATTTGTCACGCTTATGGAATGGAAACAAATGAATCATTAATGATACCCAAAATTCCTATTCGTATAAATTGATCCTATTTCCAACATAAAGTTAACAGTGGAGAAATATAGTTTAATCGCCCCAAAATGGTGCATACCATGGTTGCAAAAGTTGTTCATGTTTTTTATTTGTACTTGTTTGATTTGGTGATAATAAGGTCTCACCAAGTGAATAACTCAACTTTTGAATCAATTACTACTTGCCTACTTGTTCATTGGAGAAGTAAAATATGAGATGTTGGAGCAAATTTAACTATGGTTTCAATTCAAACATTACCTAGATGATAAAATTTTGGAGTGATAGGTTTCAAGCCTAGAAAAAAAATTAAACAGGATGTACCAAAATAAGTTTTGCTGTGAAATTCCTAAGTTAAGAACGAGAAAATAAAATTTAACAAAAAAAAAAGAGAGAAAATAAGACAATCCTTTGTATTAATAAAATGAAAATGAACCCCTATATTTATATGTGGCTAATGATGAGGTTAATCAATGGGGTCAAAGTATTGCTTAATTTTTTTTTTTTTTTGAAGAGCAATGCATAGTTAATCAAGTATATTTACCTTGTTTTCCATCTTTAGATTACCTCCTTAGTTCAACTACTTGTTCCGAAGTGATGTACAGACACTACCTCTTGAAGATGAGCTAGCCAAATTTAGCTATAACAGTAATATGTTAGATACAAATGAACTCATATCCAACCTTAAAGCATTAAGGAAAGAAAAAAAAAAGACAAATAACCTAACAATAAGAGGATAGACATTCTTCAATTACTACGCTATGTACCGATATATATAGAAAAATAGGTTCCTCATAGATGGAGATATCCACAAGACATTTACATCAAGATAACTGCCACAATGACAAGTTTGTTAGCTTTAAAAGCAATAAGATCATCGGAAAAGCATCTTGAGCTCTTCAGTCCTAGCCGATCGAACTTCTTCATCTGTAAGAACTTATGCTGTCATTCGTTGCTTCCTCGCTTGAACCAGTTGCATTCTCTCCTCCACCGTATCCTACAACAACCCATCATTCAAGGGTATTAAGAAAAGAACTTAATGATATTGAAATGGACTTTTATCAATCTAAACCAACAAGGAAAAGAAGAATGTTACCTTAGCAATGAATCTCCTGACGGAAACTACTCTTTTTTGTCCAATACGATGAATTCGCATAATTGCTTGCTCTTCAACAGCAGGATTCCACCATGGATCCTGTTTACGAATCGAAGCTAATGTCAGAAAAAAAAAAGTAAGGTTCAAACAAAATCATTAAACTTTTTTGGGGTTTACCATCAAAAAGACATTAGATGCTGCTGTCAAATTCAAACCAACACCACCCGTCTTCAACGACATCAACAACACCTGAAACAGGAAATGTATAAATTAAAAACTGAGAGCTGTTTTTGTCTGAGAGCTTGTTTTTGTATGAACAATAATGCATCTTTATGTTAAACTGAATCTTGAGAGAATCCCCAAGTATCAAAAATGTAGAAGAAATTGAAGATAAGTTACCATCTTCTGATTTGTTTCGTTGAACTCTTTCAACACCTTCTCCCTATTCTTCTGTGACAGCGATCCATCAAATCTCAAGAACCCGATTCCTTTCTTCTTTAGTGGGATTTCTAACAGATCAAAAAATGAAGTCCATTGGCTAAACACTATACTCTTTTCACCAGTACCCGAAGTAAATTCTCTCCATTTGTTACCAACATCAACTCTAAATGGGTATTCAGTTGGGCAACAAGACTCATAAGTAAGGGTGTCCTACCATATGACGTGACCTTGGAATTTTTCTAATAGATGCATTATATTGGAGCAAGGCTTTAAGGGCTTCAAAATTCCATTTGAAACTCAAGTGTAAACGTCCTTTGTTCTTTCAGAACTGGTCACATTGTTTCCATACGACCCACTTGCACGGCGTGGCGCAACATCTAAAAGATTTTGGTTTTGGTTGAGGAAAACCATATACCTCCATATTTATTTATACTAGAAGAGAATTACAATGGATGGAAATAAATAACGTAGATATAGAAATAATCCTAATTCTAATATATTCATATCTTGGAGATATATATGAGAATATTTCCTTTGAACTTCTTGGGTAGGAATATTTGACTTGAATACCTCTTTCACCCTTATTAACATCTGCTAGGCCATGGTCAACAAGACTCATAGGCAAGGGTGTCATACCACTGGTTTGTGACCTTCAGATTTTTTATTTGGGCAAGAGTGTAAGCGCTCTAAAATTCTCATTTGAAACTTAAGTGCAAACAACGCCCTTTGTTCTTTAAGAACTGGTCATGTTGGGGCAATATGATTCGTTTCGATGTTGTGGTGCCTCATCCACTACACTATGATCTATTAGAATGATTTGTATATGTTTGTATTTACTTGTATAGTTAAGGGTATAACAGTCATATGTAATTCTTCCTTTTCATTATAAATAGAATCATACCCTATTCATTAGGGTATCTTGAGCTCAACAACTTTCATGGTATCAAGAGCATTCTTCTAAAAACATTCTTCTTGGTTTTCTGTGTCTCTCTATCTTACAATGGCCGACACAACCCCCAACCCTTCTTCTTCTCAAACCATCATCACCACCACTCCCACTTCATCCTACTCTACCTCTTCTTTTCCCAACCTTTCCAACATTGCTAATCTCGTTTCTATCATACTAGACAATACAAACTACCTGGAGAAGTCAGCTCCTTCCTATCCTCCATTCTCAAAATCTCTATAAGTTTGTCAATGGCTCCTACCCACCCCCTCCAGAGTTTCTTTCTCCCCCTCTGAGGGATCTTCCAATCCTATTCCTAATCCTAACTATGTTTTCTGGTACAGGATCGACCAGATGTTGCTTTCTTGGCTAAATGCTACTCTAACAGAGCTTGTTCTTAGTCATGTTCTTGACTTATCTTCTTCTCGAGCTGTTTTGGAATCCCTTGAGAGAAACTTCTCCTCCATCAACTCTGGTAGGTTGATGAATCTTAAACTCCAGTTCCAAACTTGTAAGAAGGGGTCTCTCTCTATCTCAGACTTTCTTCTTCGCATCAAATTTCTGTCTGATTCATTAGCTGCCATTGGCCATCCTATTGTTCATGTTGAACTTGTTCTTATTGTTCTCTCTGGCCTTAGACTAGAGTATGAAAACTTTGTCACCTCTATAACAACTCGAATAGTCCCTCCCTCATACTCTGAGTTACATTCTCTTTTACTCATTCAAGAATTTCGTATTGAACTTCTTCGAGGTCAAAGTATTCAACCAGCAGCTCTTCTTTCTCAACTTCTCCTCCTCCTCGAGCTCCTTATTTTTCTACCAATAAAGGAAACAGGGGACGTCAAAACAGAGGAGGTTATCGTGGTTCTAACAGAACTTCTCACTCCAACAGAAATGGCTATCAAAGACCTACCTCCTCTGTGCTTGGTCCCCCTCCTTCTCCACCATTAATATGTCAATACTATGGGAAACATGGCCATTCTGCTCGTCAATGCTATAGTCTTCCCCATTTTAATGATCTATCTCAATCCTTCTCTGCTATGGGTATTGACTTTGTTTCTGCTGATCCAAATCGGTACATGGATTCAGGTGTAACTATGCACATTTCCTCTAATGGTGCTACTACTTCTTCTCGCCCCAATGTCTCTGTTCCTGATCATGTGATGGTGGCACTGGTCAAGTTGCTTCAGTCTCTAGTACTGGTAATATTCCTCTTCCCTCAAATATTTTAACTCTAAAGAATGTCCTCATTGTTCCTACTTTCAAGAAGAACCTCATCTCTGTCTCTCATCTTCTTCGTGATCTTAATTGCTTTGTTGTTTTTCATCGTCATGGCTTTTATGTTCAGGACATCCCATCAGGGAAGATAATCCTCAAAGGGAAACTTGATGATGGTCTGTTTCGCCTCTCCTCCAACAATGTTGAGTCTTCTCCTCAATCGCTTTTTGCATCTTCCTTGTCTTTTTCCTCTCGAGCCTCTTCTGAAGTATGGCACAGACGATTGGCTCATCCCAACCTGCAGATTTTTAATTTAGTAGTTAGGAACAATGATTTAAAATTTCAAAAATCTGTAATACAAACAAGTAAATGTACTAGTTGTATTTCAAGAAAGCATCTTTCTCTTCCTTTTAACTCTGTTATTCACTCATCTTCTTCACCCAATGAACTTATTCACTCTGACTTCTGGGGACCATCTCTGATCACCTCTCCTTCCGGCCACCGTTACGTTTTACTGCTAATAGATGATTACACCAGGTTTACCTGGATTTATTTTCTAAAATCAAAATCAGAGGTTAAAAATCATTTTGAAACATTCGAAGTCTTTGTTGAAAAACATTTCGACAAACCCATTAAAACTTTCCAAACTGATGGAGGAGGGGAATATGTCAGTACTGATTTCTCTGCCTTTTTAACCAAAAATGGCATCCATCATCAACGTTCATGCCCTCATACCCCTCAACAGAATGGGGTAGCAGAGCGTAAAATCCGACACTTAGTCGAAACAGCTCTCTGTCTTTTACATCAGTCCTCTGTCCCTTCTTCTTATTGGCCTGAAGCTTTTCAAACTGCTATTTACACCATTAATCGTCTCCCAACTCCAGTCCTTGATGGATTATCCCCTTATGAAAAGCTTCTTCTTAAGAAACCCAATTTCAATGATCTTCGAAGCTTTGGCTGTCAATGCTTTCCTCTATTAACTCCTTACAGAAATGCTAAACTTGATTTCAAATCCATACCCTGTGTCTTCATTGGTTACAGTCCAAATAACAAGGGTTATCGTTGTCTTGATCTTTCCTCCTCTCGAATTTACATTTCGCGTCATGTTCTCTTCGATGAATCTGTTTTTCCCTTTCAAAGTTACTCACCTAAATCCCCTAACCCTAATTTCTCCCCTTTTCTCTAAATTGGACGGGTTTCCCCTTTTCCAATCTAAACGACACATCTAGCCGTCCATCTGTCCCACCTCTCCCTCCTTCTGGCTCTAACCTGCCAGCTCGTACTACCACTACAGCTGGTACGGTAACTCTACCACATGGTCCCAACGCGTCCCACCCAATTCTGCCACCTATTTCTAATACTACAGTTGGTTCCCCTCCTTTACAACGTGGTCCCTCAGAAGACGTGTCCTTTTCTTCCACCACGTCTCCTGATTCTCTGCCACCTGTGTCTGCTCATACCCAGTCATCGTCTCCCACTCTCCACCAAAACCCCTCTTCTTCACAAAATAACGAAAACCCTAATTCTAATCCACCACCTTCTGACATTCCATCTCAAACTTCAAATACCTCTCTTCACCCAATGATAACCCGCAGTCGAGATGGCACAAGAAAACCAAGAATTTTGCTCACCATCTCCCATGCTCTTCCTCTATCTCTTCTCCCAATGGTTCGTTCTTCAACTCTTGACGAACCGACCACCTTCAATCAGGCATGCAAGCATGATCACTGGAAACAAGCAATGGTTGATGAAATCTCAGCTCTTAATAAAAATGGCACATGGTCTCTTGTTCCCCCACCTTCATCAGGAAACATTGTGGATTGCAAATGGATCTTTAAGGTTAAACGAAAGGATGATGGTTCAATTCAACGACACAAGGCACGATTAGTTGCTCGGGGTTTCACACAACAACATGGAGTGGACTATGACGAAACATATAATCCGGTGGTTCGTCCAGCAACAATCAGAACTGTCCTCTCTCTCGCTGTAACAGGTAATTGGAAAATCAAACAACTTGACGTTAAAAACGCTTTTCTCAATGGGAATCTACATGAGTCTGTTTTCATGACTCAACCAAAGGGTTTTGAGAATCCCACTTTTCCCTCTTATGTGTGTAAACTCCATAAAGCCCTCTATGGCTTAAAACAAGCGCCACGAGGCTGGCATTCTCGTTTTAGTTCTTATATTTTACAGATGGGTTTTACTCGATCGATTTCTGACCCATCCATGTTCTCTCATCAATCTACTAAAGGTCTTGTGATTCTCTTACTTTACGTTGACGACATTTTGATCACTGGATCTTCCAATTTGATTGTTGATTCTCTAATTGAAAGTCTGAAAAATAATTTTGAAATGACTGATCTCGGTGACTTGAGTTATTTTTTGGGGATGGAAGCTACTAGATCTAAAAAGTCATTGATTCTTACTCAACAAAAGTACTCTCTTGATCTGTTACATCGATTTGGTCTCTTGGACTCTAAACCAGTTTCAACCCCGGTTATCTCTGGTTCTAAATTATCTAAATTCGATGGAGTCATATTATCAGATCCTACTGTTTTTCGAAGTATGATTGGTGCACTTCAATACTTAACCCTAACTCGTCCTGACATTGCTTACGCTGTGAATGAAGTCTCAAAGTTTATGGGTTCTCTGACCACTGTTCATCTAACTGCGGCAAAAAGAATCCTTCGTTACCTCAAAGGAACGATCACTAAAGGTTTGTGTTTCAGGCGAGCCACCTGTCTTCCTATAATTGGGTTTTCTGATGCTGACTGGGCTGGCTCGCATGATGATCGAAGGTCCACCTCTGGCTCGTGTGTCTTTTTTGGACCGAATCTTATTGCTTGGGCCTCCAAGACCCAGCCCACAGTGGCCCGCTCGTCTACAGAGGCCGAGTACAGGGCTGTGGCCCAAACAACAGCTGAGGTCATTTGACTCAAAAATTTATTGGCTGAATTGGGTTTTAAACAACATCAACCACTGTGAGTGCAACTTATCTTGCCATCAATCTGATTCTTCACTCTCGCACGAAGCATGTGGCAATTGACTTCCACTTTGTTCGTGAGCAAATAGCTAAAGGAAACATTAAAGTCTAGTTTCTACCAGGGGAAGATCAACTTGCGGATTTGTTTACCAAGGGGTTGCCTTCAAAAAGATTTCAACTTCTAACTCTCAAGCTCTCTCTTCTTAGTAGATGTTCGGCTTGAGGGGGGGTATTAGAATGATTTGTATATGTTTGTATTTACTTGTATAGTAAAGGGTATAACAATCATATGTAATTCTTCCTTTTCATTATAAATAAAAGCATACCCTATTCATTAGGGTATCTTGAGCTCAACAACTTTCATGATCAACAAGACTAGTGAACAAGGGTGTCACACCATATGCGGTGATTTTTAGATTTTTGTAATAGATGCGATACTATTGGGGCAACACTGCAAGCGCTCTAAAATTCTCATTTGAAACTCATGTGGCAAACAACGCCCTTTGTTCTTTTTGTAACTGGTCACGTTGTGGCAATACGACCCGTTTACGTGGTAGATAAGTACATGTTTCTAATAAATTGTGTACAATCTGGCTAGAGTTATCGGCCCATGGATCACCATGACTCGCTTGAATAATGAATGTGGCGAGCTCACATGGTCTATTGTGGAATGCTAGGGAATGGAGTTGTAAGTAGAGATATTCTAAAAACAGCTACTACTATGTTTTTTGCTAGGACATCTTTTGTACCTGACTACTTCTGAGGGAAATATCCCTTTATTAATCTTTTTTTCTCAAATCTTGGGTTGGCATTTCTTTACTGGGTTTCTACTTTATTTATCTTTGAAAGCTGAGTTTAGACCCAACAAATTGTTCAAGTTATTAGACAATAGGCCATCGAGGTCGTGTTTGGTTGGCGAGAATGGAATGCAATTAGCTTGAATCACATTACGTAATGGTGTTTGGTGCATGGAAAATGCATCGGTAATCACATTTCCTAAGGAAATGTAATTCCTCCTCAAGGGGAACCCCAAACCCATGAGGTGGGTAGTTTGATTCTCCTTACCTTGAAATCACATTATAGAATTTCTATTCTTGACTATCACATTTGGTTTATTTGCGTGTCAAACATAACCTGAAAGCATTTGATACTAAGTTGTTATGGTTAATATTCACACCAATGATCAAGCCTATTTGTAACACTTGTAGAATAGAAACAAATGAATCAAGAATGATACTCAAAATTCATTTTGGTATAAATTGATCCTCTTTCCAACATAAAGTTAACAGTGGAGAAATATAGTTTACTCGCCCCAAATACTATGTTATTTATTTTTACTTCTTGTTTCATTTGGTGATAATAAGGTCTCACCAAGTGAATAACTCAACTTTTGAATTAATTACTACTTGTCTACTAGGGTATTTGAGAAGTAAATATGAGATGTTGGAGCAAATTAACTATGGTTTCTATTCAAACATTAGGATGATAAGTTTGCAAATTCTATAAATTTTTGGGGTGATAGAATTTAAGAATAGAATAAAACTTACCAAATTAAGGTTTGTTTTCAGCATCCTCCACAATTTGACTAGTAAATAATTTATTATATATACCAGGGTAGTGATGAGCTTAATCAATGTCTAATCAAAGGGGTCAAAGTGTCGCTTAATTTTTTTTAAAGAGCAATGCATAGTTAATCTAGTATATTTACCTTGTTTTCCATCTTTAAATTACGTCCTTAGTTCAACTACTTATTCGGATACCTCTTGAAGATGATCTAGCCAAGTTTAGCTACAAAAATAATATATTAAATGCAAATGAACTCATATCAAACCTTAAAGCATGAAGGGAAGAAAAAAAAAAGACAAATAACCTAACAAGAATATGAAAGACATTCTTCAATTAACACAAAAACTATAATTACTACACTATCAACCCATATATATAGAGAAAGAGGTTCGACATAGATGGAGATATCCACAAGACATTCACAAAAAAGATCTGTCACAATGACAAGTTTGTTAGCTTTAAAAGCAATAAGATCATCGGAAAAGCATCTTGAGCTCTTCAATCCTAGCAGAACGAACTTCTTCATCTGTAAGAGCTCCTGCTATCATCCGTTGCTTCCTCGCCTGAACCAGTTGCATTCTCTCCTCCACCGTATCCTACAACGACACATCATTCAAGGGCATTAAGAAATCAACTTAATGATATTGAAATGAACTTTTATCAATCTAAACCAACAAGGAAAAGAAGAATGTTACCTTAACAATGAATCTCCTGACGGAAACTACTCGTTTTTGTCCAATACGATGAATTCGCATAATTGCTTGCTCTTCAACAGCAGGATTCCACCATGGATCCTGTTTACAAATCGAAGCTAATGTCAGAAAAAAAAATTAAGGTTCAAACAAAATCATTCTTAAACTTTTTTGGGGTTTACCATCAAAAAGACATTAGATGCTGCTGTCAAATTCAAACCAACACCACCCGTCTTCAACGACATCAACAACACCTGAAACAGGAAATGTATAAATTAAAAACTGAGGGCTTGTTAGTGTATGAACAATAGTGCATCTTTATGTTAAACTGAATCTTGAGAGAATCCCCAAGTATCAAAAATGTAGAAGAAATTGAAGATAAGTTACCATCTTCTGATTAGTTTCGTTGAACTCTTTCAACACCTTCTCCCTATTCTTCTGCGACAACGATCCATCAAATCTCAAGAACCCAATTCCTTTCTTCTTTAGTGGGATCTCTAACAGATCAAAAAATGAAGTCCATTGGCTAAACACTATGCTCTTTTCACCAGTACCCGAAAGGCGTAAATTCTCCAAGCATTCGAGGAGCTTGGCAACCTTACAAGATTCTCTCCAGTTGTTACCAGCATCAACTCTGAATGGGTTTTCAGTTGGGCAAGCAATTAGATCAGTTTTCTGTACTTGCTGCCTACATATTGGGCACGACCCACCTGCCGGGGTCATCCAGCTAGAAACAAGACACTCTCTACACATTCTATGTGCACATGGTGTGAGCACTGGATCATCTGCAGACTCTAGGCAGATAGGGCACTCTGTATTTTCACCCCTGCGGATTCCTTCGACAACCTCTTCGACATATGCTCGAGTTGGAACAATTTTACTCCCCCTCGAAGAATGAGGGTTATTTTCAAGAAAAAGTCTTGAAAGCTCGTTCAAGTCTGTATATTTTTTGGTATCTGCTCGGCTGCATAGTTTGAAAGAACAAAAGGCGAGATTAAGATATAATTAACAAATAAGTAAATGGAAATCAAGAAAAGGTGCAAGTTTTAGTTACTTTGAAATTACTTACTTCATGACTAGAAATGGATGGTTGCAACATTGCCTTAATCGTAGTAGTAATTCGAGGATAGATGCGTAATTGTGGAGAACTTTGCCTTCGGCAACAAATTGATCAAACTGGATCTGTTTAACATAAAATGGTATGCAGTAGCCGTTCAAAATAAGTGCTTCTCAAACTAAAGGGTAAAAAGAGCTGGAAAATCTGAGAAAACTAGTTTGAGATGAAGCTCTGAACACAAGTTTACCTTGGATCTCTTGAAGAGGGCTCTATAGAAATCACATTCAGCTTCAGATTGCTCGCACTCAATTGTTTGAATGTCAGCCGGAGGAAGAACGAGTATGGGCCTGGAAGTTCACAGCATCAAAAGCTTATAAGGACCAATTCATTCTTCAAATAAGAATAGTTGGGACTGGGAAAGAAACTAGAGATAAAGGAAAAGAAAATCAGACCTTCCTTCTTTATCTTGTGTATCTTTTGTTCTCCTGAGCATCAATGGCCTCAGTATAGCCTTAACTAGTCTCAACCCTCTTTCATCCCCATCCTCGTAGGGTCTTTGAATCAACTTGTGCCACCTAAAACAGTCAAAGTTAAATACAAAATAATTTTTTTATAGAATTGTTTGATGCTCCTCGAACATGGGTAAGATGTAACAGTTATACCAAACAAGGTACTTGTAGCACTTACCATGCCCAGTTACACCATGGCTCAACATGTAAGAAGCTTAAAAGACTGTAGAGATCTTCTAAGCTATTCTGCAATCATCCAATAAGAAATCTTAGTGAACAGTCAGACTAAAATACCATAAATATAATCTTATCTCCAAGAACCAAATAAGTTATTTTCTCAGAGTAAAGTAAAACTACTGAAAAATGTTGCCCTTTAAGTTCGACAATCAAGTAAGCAAATTGGAATAATAGAGTGGAAAAAAGCTGCAGCCTTGAACCTCGTCATTTGTGCTAATGATTTTATTGAGTAAATTGACTGAGAAATACTAACCTGAAGAGGGGTTCCAGTAAGACACCATCGACAATGAGAAGAAAGTGCAAATGCTGCCTGAGCACCTTGGGTCCTTGAGCCCTTTATAGTATGAGCTTCATCTAGTATCACCCTATACCAGTTTACTTGGTGAAAAACGCTTTCCAGCCCATCCTAGATTGAGTAAAGCAAAATACATCAACAACTGATATAGATGAAAGGATAAGCAACTTCTTTAGGAAGAAGCAAATTAAATACAAACACAAAAGTTGCTTAGTTCATACAGATTTAAAAGCTGCAGATAAGACTCCATATGTTGTTAAGACCACATCGTGCTCTGCCAATGCATAAGGTCTAGTGGTTCTGTCCACTCCATATTGTACATATACTTGAAGGCTTCCTGCCTTGGTATGAGTTTCGAGTTCATCCTGCAATTTTGAAATTCATTAGTTCCAAAGTGGAAGTGTTGAATTATATGTATTTAGAAATGTTCAATCTTCTGTTCGACAAAATTGGAATTCAAAAAGTAAAGCCTAAGGTTTTAATTGCTTTCTACTGTAAATACAGAGGAAGAGGAAATATACCTTCCATTGGCCAAGCAAAGCCATCGGACAGACAATAAGAGTGCCACCATTTACTCTTGGTGTGGATACTGCTTGTGAGCTTCTGCCCCTTCTCCGTGATTGTTCAGAATCATAACTTGTAATCTCTTGACTGCTAAAACTAGGGTCTCCTCTCTCTCGTCTTGCATGTATAAGAGCAATTGCCATGACAGTCTTTCCAAGGCCCATTGCATCTGCTAAGATCTACACAAAAATACCCATTCTATGAACAATATTGCAACTTCATAGTTACATCAATGGCAAATTGGACAATTTCACTAGGTAAAGGAAGACTTACTCCTCCTCGTGCCATCTGTGTTGCACTTGGAAACTTGGTAGTAGCTTCACCAGAGAAAATATTTACATAGACTTCAGAAGCTCTCCTGTTTATAAACGACAATAATTAGATACTGCAAGAGGTATTTCAAGAACCCATGAAGCTAATCTATCAGAATCATACTTGTCAGTTATACGGTAAACCTCCCAACATGGATGAAGAGTGTTTGCTGCTCTCTCAACATCAATTCCTTCTTCTGATTTTGACATCCAATAGAGTGCTTGTTTTTGGTACGAGTGTAGAACACATGTAAGTGTGTTAGGAGGATTCATCTCCTGTACAAATTGAGCAAAACAAAAAGTTTAATAGTCATATAGTTCATAACGAAGAGAGAAAACACAAGTTACTTAAAACAACTAATCGTTCGAGCTACAAATAGCGTCATTTACCGGCAAGTCATACATATCTGCAGCACCAACAAGCTTGTTCAAGGTCTCCTCGGAGATGGTTTGTTCATCATCTTTTGGTTCAGAAGGTTGTGGGACTCCCCTTGTTCGTTTTGCAACAGGAACCAACGGTAGAGCTCCAGCTGCGTCCTGGATTGATCAAAATGATTATGTCATAAAAAATTCATCATCGATGAATGTTAGCATACACAACCATATAAATTGATGGTCAGAGCAACTCTTGAAGCAAAAAAGCAAAAACAAAGAAACACTGTACAAATAAATACAATAACAAGGTCCTTAAAATTTGTGAAGTGAATAAGGGGCATCAAAGCAAAACTTCAAACAAGCTAAACTTATTTAGAACCATTTTTCAATCGTATTTGTATTCTAATGCAATTAGGGTATATTAGAAAATAGAAAGAAAATGTTATGGTAAACTTACATTCAGATTTAGGGATCGCTTTCGACTGTTAAGCTCCTCTGGAGTGAATTCAGCCTGACCAGTGCAAATCAGAGAAAAGTCAGTTTCAATGATAGTGGCTAAAAGAAAAAACACCACAAGAATAGCAAAGAACGAGAATAGACCTTTTTAAATGGCTTAATCTTTAATAAGCTGAATAGAGTTGGAAGTGGATGAAGAGTTGAATCCATTTGAGGGGTTAAATTCCATGACTTGTTGCCTTCCGTGAAAACCGAAACATGAATGTAGTAGCTAAAAGAACACCAATAACATTTTCATTATAAATAAGTAATTCAAAGCGATAAGCATCACACAAAGGACTCAAAATCAGATACCTAATAACAATTAAACAGAACAAAAATGTAGATTTCTCGATACATTCATATGTTCCAAAATGGATAAATAGAGCAAGGGCAAAATCTATTACCTCATGTACAAATGGACATCTTGCATTATTCGAAGCTCCGATGGACTACCCACACATCGACCAAAAACTTTTACCTTCGACGAGTTAACAAGTGGAATAACACATTTACTCCACTCAAGGGCTAGCCTTCCAATCTGAAATAAATATAACACAAATTTGTTATCATAATCACTTAAATTTATTGTTTACCCTAATGAGTACATTATATCAAACACTTAATCCGCAAGAATCTTTAGAAATTAAATACCAAAAGAAAATTAGGGGAATGATCACAAACCTCTCCTGATCGTTTAGTCGAAAATCGAACAATCTTAACTTTGGCATAGGTTTGTGGAAAAGTGAAATAGACAATCTCATTAAACCCTAGTTTCTTTCTTTTACATGTAGAAATACCCAAAACTGCACTTCTTCCTACCAACAACCAATCTGGTTCTTCAGGAAACTCTCCATCATCTATCACTTCTTCTACTTTTGGTTGTGGGTTCACATTTTTAGGTTTAGTTGGACGATCATAAGGCGAAGTTCGAGGGAATGGACGAGGATGAGACGGCAAAACCAGAGACCGAGAAGTATCCGACAAATCAACAGAAACTAATGACCCATAATCTGAAATTATATCATCATCAGGTTTGATTACTGGTACCAAAGCTTGACACTTATTTAACTCAAAATCCTTCATTTCTCTCTTTACTTCAACTTTCTTATCAAGATCTTCACTTGATTGAGTTGATTCCTCTATTTTTGCTACCATCAATGGCTGAGACTGATTTACATGTAAATCGTACTCTTTAGGTTCTTCCTTTACCAAACCCACTTTCTGAGCAAGACCCTTACAAGATTCTTCTTCTTCCTTTTGAACTAGACTCATGGGCTTCTTCAAATCATCATCTTCTGCGGAAATTTCTTGTTTGACATCTGTAGAAACCCTAGATCCAGTACTAGTGATGGTCTTTCTAACAGTAATGGATTGGTTTGCTCCTGACCCTTGTCTATTAAGAAGAATATTAATGGCTTCATCTATATTGTTTTCTGAAAGATACAAAGCTCTAAGAATGGCTGGTTTTGATAAATGGGTACCTAAAACTGTTCGGATTTTGAAAATCTTTTCATCTTCTTCAGTGATCTTCGTCTCCATTGTTGAAAATCAACAAGAAAAAGTACTTTTGAGAGATGGGTTTTGAAGAAAAAATCTGGGTTGGGAGAAATGTTGAGAGAGAAAGAGGAAGTAATGAGAGCTCTGTATGAAAAAAGATTTGTTAGGGTTTTAGTTTCATTATATATGATGAAACTTTTCGCGCCATTATAAAAGAGTAAATATAAATTTAGCGCCAAAAACTGGAAGAAAATGATAAGATTAAATTATTTCTGAAGGTTTATTTCTGGGTAAATATTGGAATTTGGCGGTAAAAGAGTAGTTTTCCCACGCTTTTTTTACTGTTAAAAATTGGCGGTAAAGAACAGATGTTTTTTCGCGCTGATGGAGTAATTTATTTTTTTGGAAACTTTTAAAGGCGCTTTGAAAAAGTGTTAAAGGTGTCTCCCTTTATATATAAGCACACAGCCCATAATCCACCTTTAAGGGGCTAATTTACCAATGGGATTTGCCATATAACAACTGTTTTTTTTTTTGTTACAGCAAGTCCAAAGTAGGGATTTGGACTCTAGATTTTGGGAGCCCCTAGTTTTTGTCAACTCCAACGTCGGGTTCCCAAATTTCAATGATGTGCGTTTGTGTGATCGATCAAGAAGATGATCAGACTCTATCAAGATGCTAAATATGTGAGTATTATATTGTAGTTATATCTTATAGTTATAGGTTGTAACTAATGTGATTGTGTGTGACATGTTTGTGTAGTAGTAATGTAGCACTTTGAATGTAAGACACGAATGCAGGTTGTGTTAGGTTGTTATGATGTATAAAAAACAGTTACATGTAGTATTTACACATCGATGTGTATATTTAGGATAATACCGAATCACTTGGTTTAAGTGAGGAAAGGAAGTGGACACAAACACAGGTTAGCCGCATAGTTGATAGTGGACCAGGCCCTAAATTGGTTTATAAGTTAGAAAATAATAAGGGGTTTTAACTATATAGGTCAAAATAATATAGAAAATGAAAAAAAAATTCACAAAACATTTCAAAATTATTATTCAGGTCAAACAGTATACAAAGACTAAAATATTTTTTTTTTTATTTAATCTTTAAACTTTAAATTTATATACCTTTTGTTTGAGATGTCGGATTTCTATAAAAATTATTTAGAAATGATTTTTCGTAAGATTTCTAACAAGATTCACTTTCATAATTTTTTTCAAAAAAAAAACCAAAAAAAAAATGGTGTTTTGTCCCTTACGTTTTTCTGCAAACATGTGTTTGCAGCAATCTGTTATGCAAACAAGTTCTGCAAACATGTGTTTGCAACAATCTGTTCTGCAAACATGTGTTTGCAAAATGTAAACTGCAAACTGTGTTTGCAAACATGATTTGCAAGCTTTGCAGAATATAATCTTGAGTTGCATATCTTGCAAAATATTTTTGCGAATCGAGAATATAAACTAAGAGTATGTGTCTACGAAATCTTGAGTTTGTAATTGATTTCATCATTCATCATATAAAACTCATGAAGAAATTGTGTGGTCGACTTTAAGATCAAACCTTCAAAATTCTTATTGTTTTCTACTTTAAGATTAAACCTTCAATACTTCAAGATCAAATAACGTAAGAGAGGGAAAGAAACTTGATTAATGAATCATATACATAATACAACAAGAAGCACAAACCATTTGATCATTCAACCACAATCACTTTTCCCACCAGTTTCAAATAAACCCTATAACCCTCATCCCAATCAACTTCTTAACTTCTTCAACCTCTGCTTCTTTATACTAACCTCGCACCATGACACGAGTACTATTATCATCTACAAGTTAAGTTGTAACCATCGTCACCTCTCTTAAGCATTTCACCATACACATCGTGTGCAACGCTAGTTCTACAAAACTTAATCAGGTCATGCAACAATAAATAACCCATTACAAGCAAAAACTTAATGAGGTTCATTGGCATATGATTTAGGAACTTTTCGATGCCCAAGCTTTATAATTTTGTTAAACTTAATTAGGTTAATTGGATCTACTCTTAGGGTTTCTTTGGAGAAGAAGAGGAAAAATTGAATAAGAATAAGATTCCAAGAAAACTAAAAGTTGAAGATCAAAGACAAAGAAGATTTGACAACTAAAAAATTAGAAACCCTAAAAGATTTGTGGTTGCTCTATGAAACCGAATAATTCATACTCCAAAACTCAGAAGGAATAATATTGTTATGGAGACAAGTCAATTGCAACATAAACAACTATGAGCACTAATATTAACCAAATCAATTCTTTAATATACTCCTAATTTCACATTCTTCACTAAAGAAAAAATTTATTCCCGAATTTAGTCCTGGAGAAATTAACACCTAAACTGATACAACAACAGACAACAATTCCTTTCTTCTTATTGACAAGAAAGAACAAGTTTTCTTTTCCAGTGAAGTTCATGTAAGATAAAATAAATATGAGAGGGAGAGAAGAGTTGTATTGATAGTTGGATAAGATCTTAGCTATTACATATGAAGCCTTTATATAGGCTCAAGGAACCAACACTAATAATAGCCCATCCAATGTG
>BEHA01050016.1:0-10588 GCA_002897215.1 Eschscholzia californica subsp. californica | reverse complement strand
GGACAAAACTTTTTACCGATTCACAAGGAGCTCTTTCTCACTGATCATGTACTCGTCTTCATGCTCTGTGCCTTTCTCAAGTGAGTCAGCTACCTATTATTAAATCAAACAGAGAAGTTATTAAGTAGGTTGATTATTTTCTATCAACAACATATAAATTAAAGGAATTGTAATCCCTGATATCTGTCAAACTTCCTGAACTTTACAAAGTTGAGTTACTTATCAGCATTATCACTAAGATAATTACTGCTCGCAAAGGTTTATTACAAGTCGCAGTATCCCTAACAAGAGTCATGATCACGATTCAAACATTTATTTCTTTTATACTTGTATAACACTACAATACCAGGGAGCCAGTCTAATTAGTTTTCCTTTGTTCTTTCACCTTCTTTTTTGTTTCTTTAATTAGGTTTTTTTACTATAATTTGACCAGGAACAGAGACAATAGATGTCTACCCACCAAAAAAGTTCAAAGAAAGCGGGATGGGTAGTCTAAAGAAACTCCGCGAAATATTGACCATATAGCCATACCAACATCACTAAGCCATATGATAGCAAACGATGCGAAGTAATCGTGCAAATGCATGAGGGAGAACTTTTAACACTAAAAGCCTACAACATCTAGCTGTAAACTATTTCTTACAGGACTACGTAAGCACTTTGTGCAGAGGAGGACCCAAAGAATGAATATACCTTCCCAAATAAAACTTTCCATACTGTACTATGCACGAAGGATAAAATACCCAGTAACCGTGTCTCCCTCCTGTTTCCCTGTTGAGTAGATCAGAAACCAAAAAAGTAGGTACTTGATTAGATGGCTCTTATATTCCACAATTTCAAAAACTTGACGATGTAAGATAAGTGAGAATTATTGCTTGGTAAAACGTCATCTATGAGAGGACCACATGCAAGATTGCACCACAAAAGTTCTTATATTCTATTAAATTCTGTTTTTTTTTTTTTGAAAATTTTGAATTAATATGGGAGAAAAAGAATACAAGGGACTATACAAGCGGGAAGAAGAGGGGGAACTGAATCAATTACATACTTAAGATGCCCCCCCAATTCGACACAAAATCAAAATACGAAAAAGACCTGGTCCATCCGAGGGACCTACTCCAATGAAAAAGAACACCCAAGACATCTTCCTCCCTTACCTTGAAGGCAGGGATGGAATCCCTAAAAATTCCTTCGTTTCTAGCCTTCCATATACACCAACATATAGCCGAAGGGACAAGGTTCCATAGACCTCTCTTAGGTTTCCTCACTGGAGCCTTCCTCCATTGAGAGATGAGCTGATCTAGTGAGGCTGGAATGCTCCAACTCACCCCAATAGATTGAAGAAAAAAGTTCCAAATCTTCACAGCCTCCGAACAGTGAATCAAAAGGTGAGACACTGATTCTTCATTCTCTTTACACCTGCCACATCTATTAGGTAGGACCCATCCACGCTTCTTGAGGTTGTCCACTGTTGGAATCTTCCCCTGGACTGCTGCCCACATCATGAAGCTCACTCTAGGAGGGATCTAACTAGACCACAAGGAACTGAAATCAAACTGATCGATCGAGGGATCTGGGCTGAGGTTAAGTCTGGCATAACAGTTTTTAACCGATAAGGCCTCGTCCCCTTCCTTAGCCCACACCCTTGAGTCCTCCTTGCCTGCCGATGGCACAAACTGATCAAGAACCCCTAGGAGGTTAGCAAAGATTGGGATTTCCCAATCATTAAGATTCCTTCTCGTCCTGATCTCCCAAGCTCCTAAAGACCAGTTAAAGTGATTAAAGGCTGATTCCTTTTGAGAAGACGAGATAAAGTATATGGCTGGAAATCTCTCTTTAAGAGGTATCGGGAGACACCACTCGTCTTCCCAAAAGTTAATACACTTGCCATCCCCCAACTTCCACTTGGTGATTTGCACAAATTTCTTTTCTCGAGCTGTTATACCCTTCCAAAGACCACACCCGTGAAGCTTTACTACTGGCTTGTCTCCATCCTCCGCTATGACATCCAAACTTCTCCATAATTATGGTCCTCCAAAGAGAGGTTCTCTCTTGGGCAAATCTCCAAAGCCACTTAGTGAGTAATGCATCATTCATCAACTTAAGGTTCTTGATTCCCAGCCCCCCAGCCTCCAGCTCCTTGCAAATAGCCTCCCAAGCCACCCAATGCATTCTCTTTGTGTTCTCCTTGTCATGCCATAGGAATTCACACATTTTTCTATCTATCACTTTTAGTACTGCCGCTGGCATACTGAATAGAGAGAGATAGTACAGTGGCAAGGCCGAAAGAACGGACTTGATTAAAGTTAATTTACCTCCTCTCGAGAGGATTTTAACCTTCCAAGCTGATAGTCTTCTGTTCACCCTTTCTATCACTGGGTCCTAAACAGCCTTGCACTTATAAGACTGCCCAAGAGGGAGGCCGAGGTAATTAGAAGGAAGAAATCCTACCTCACAACCCAAATCATTAACTATAGCTTCCATTGGAATACTTTGAATAACCGGCATGATTACTGATTTAGAGTAGTTCACTTTCAAGCCCGAAGCAATCTCGAACCAAATCAAAATATCCTTTAACTTGGCTACCTGGCTCGTAGAGTCATCTAAGAAAAAGAGAGTGTCATCCGCGAATTGGAGATGATTAACTGCTGTCCCATTATCCTCCACCTGGAACCCTTGCACCCACTTTTTGCTCTCTGCCACTTGAAGACAATGGCTCAGGGATTCAGCAATCAAGAGGAACAACAGGGGGGATATCAGGTCCCCCTGCCTCAACCCTCTCGAGCTTTGGAAAGGCCTAGTGGGGACTCCATTAAGAAGAATCGAAAAGGAAGCCGAGCTGACACAGCTATAGACACAAGATCTCCATTTATATCCAAACCCCATTTTCTCCATAACATTGTATAAGAAGTCCCACGCCACCCTATCATATGCCTTCTCTAAATCTATCTTGATAACCAATCCTTGCTTTCCTTGTTTCCTTCTCAAGTCAATTAGCTCATTAGCTATTAGAATATATAATGAAGAACGGCGAATGTACAACTAAAATCCAGTCAGTGCTTGCCCAAACAATAGAAAATCTAATCTAAACTTAACAAAGATTCAAGAGGTGGAAATAATTCCCCTCTCAGTTTAAGTTGAAGTCCCTATAAGATATACTAAATTCCACTACTTTCTCTTAAACGAAAAGAAATAGCAAGAAATCAAGCCGCCAACTTGACATGTTCAGCAATCCTTATTTATTTCTCTCTTTCAAAATAGGCGACTGAACAGCGTGAGAAATCAACTTCCATACGTTCTACATTCTTACGAGATAGGCACCCGGTTCGCAAGAAAACTGTTCAAGCTTTGGTTTTTTTTTTTTTTTTGGAAGTCGACTACGATCTACGTATGTCGTTACATTTGGCACTTGATACATCATAGATGTGATAAGCTCGATAACCGCCCACTCAAACACTAACAGAACCGGGCCTATAGCCCAACAAGACATGGCCTAAAGCCCAACAAACGAGAAGACTTTAATTCCCCCCGAAGTCACTCGAAAGTGAATGTGCAATGTTCAAGGAGATGATAATATATCCATTGCAACACGCTATAAACGAGAAGTACATAATATTTCTCATATTTCACTACGTTTAATCATTTCAATAATGTTATAGTTATACACTAGTCAAGTTGTCTCAAAAAATGTTCCTATCTCAAGACCGACTTAATCAGACACCAGAATCTGGGAAAGGAAACAGTTGGAGACTACATGTCTCTCTAAAAAACCCATTTAGTAAGTATGTATACTTTCAAAAGATCTGATATGAATCGAAACACTTCAAGAGATACCTTATACATTACGAGCGACTATTATTCGGTGCTAAATATACGGATTTTACACAATAGTATAAAAACTTCTATTTTCGTGTCGGAATAAAGTAAACCATTTTCACATTAGTCACAATAGAAATGCATTATGTCTCCAAAAGTAGAATAATAACCAGTCATCACAATTCTTAAGACTTCACTAATTTATTCCGAGACAAGTTCATGAAGTACAACATCAAAATCCCGTAAAAGGGTTTTATTACCTTATCCCTATGGCAAAGAAGTTCAAGAACTCTTGCTCCAACAGCATAACCCGCATCCTCTAGTCTGCATAATCACCATGGAATGTATAACCACTATCATCAAATTCAAAACCTGATTCCATATAAATTTAAGAAACTCACAAGATCCCCACTTATCGAAACGAAACAACCAGAATCAACCCGAAAAAGTATAGCTCAAACTATCAAACAATCATAATAACCTAATAATAATCAAATTGGTAAGTTGGGTGAACCAAACTAGAATCATATACCCGGAATTAGTAAAATTTATCCTAACAAGTGAGGAACTTGAAAATGGGAAACCATGGAATTAGCAAATTTTATGAGAAATTTTTGAATTCACAAACCTTCGTTCTAGCTCGGCAATGTTATCCACCTGAGTTTGATTATATTGTACCAGCTCAGAAAACAAGAAGGCAAATGCACTCAAACTAACCTATAAACAGAAAATCAACGGATTATTTAATTCTTCACTGAATTAAAGAGAGAATTAATTGAATATCAGTAAACGATCTAATTGAATCAATAAAGTCAGATCTCTTAAAAGAAACCAGTAATTTTCAACTTGATATGATAATTTTTGAGTTAGAATTGGAAATGATCTAGGGTTTAAATCAGAAGAGAGAGAGAGAGAGAGAGAGGGGACCTCTTGTTTGCCTTTGCTGATGGGTTTGTCGAGAACGTTGGTATACTGTTTGATCTTCCCTACTCCTATCATCGTTTATTCAGTCAAGCTCTCTCTCTCTCTCTCTCTCTCTCTCTCACAATAACTCGAACAATAATTTTAGTCCTTTCTGGATGGAGTTCGATTCTCAATTTGGACTTGTATTTTGGCACATCTATTTGATTTAGGGCAGCCTCACACAAATTTTTGTTTCGATTGTTATGGCTCCAAGAAAGTATTTTATGCGTCCCTGAAAAAGAAAGAAAAAGAAATTAGATCAAGATTTGGTTAAATCACAAAAGAGATCTATGGATAAATTCGTACGTGAATAGAAAACGATCAGAGACTAATAACCCAAATAAAGTGGTGGTTGATGATGATAATGTGATTGATGGTGAGAATGTGATTAATGATGATACATTGATTGATGATGACAATGAGAAATTAGATGATGAAAAAAACTTGGTAAATGAAGAACTTAATCAAATTGATAAAGAAAAATTTGTCGAAGAAGAAAAAACAGTAGATATCGATGATCAATTAAACTGGGATGAGTATTGACTATAGGGAGAATTACCGAAACCCCCCAACTCTGATAATGCCTTTACTGAAACCCCCCACTTTTTTTTTTTTTGAAAATTTGATTAAATAATTAGAAAAAGAGACTATACAACAGCAACACAAGAAGAAGGGAGGCTATAGTGGATTCTTCACGATATCCACACCTCCCAATTACAAACTACATCGACATAAGACAAGTGGCTACACTTAGGGATGCCCTTCGCCCAGATACATACAATCGACTTAACATCATCCACGTCTAGACTCGTATTCCCATTAGCCTCCTTGAAAACTTTATTGTTCCGATCCTTCCATATGCTCCACACTATTGCCGCTGGGATAACATTCCAGATTTCTTTCTTTGCCTTAGGCCTCGGAATGGAAGACCATTGCTCAAAAAGTTGTGGTACAGTTGAGGGCATACACCATGTTATCTTCAAGGACGATAAGAAATAGGACCAAATCCCCACTTTAATTGGTAATTACTGAAACCCCCCAACTCTGTTTGATTTAACTTTGATAATTTCAATATTACTTTTTTACCCTCTTACGTTTTACCCCCACTTCTGATAATGCGTTTACTAAAACCCCCCACTTTTATTTATAATTTCATATTTCCCATCACTTCACTTCTTCTTCTTCTTCTTCTTCTTCTTCTTCTTCTTCTTCTTCTCACAAACAAAATGTGAAGAAAATCAAAAGTATAGCATTGCCCTGTATATATATATGCTTGATGAAGGGTAAGCTGTGATTTAACTAAATCTACCATAACACAAACATGTAAAAATAAGAAAAATTCATAGATCAATTGCCTACTCAGAAGTCAATAAGATGAAAGATCAATACCCATTTTGATTAGAAGACACCCAAATGCATTCAATTTGTTCCAATTGATTTAAACAACTCACAAAAACAAGCAATTTGAACAAGCATTTTAAGTATTTAGATCAAAAGCACATGGGTATTAAAAAAATCAATAGTAAATCAACTAACTTGTAAATCAGATCGATGGATGAAGATTAAAAATTTAGATACTAACAAGCCAAATAGTAGAGAGAGGGAGAGAGATGTTAGAACATAAATGAAGTTGACAATTGAAGAAAACTAGAAGGGGCAATTACTGAAACCCCCACCTTTTCGTAATACACATTACTGAAACCCCCACCTTTTATTTATAATTACTGAAACCCCCACCTTTTTGGAATTTCCGTCAGATTTAACTTTTCATTTTTCAATATTACTTTTTTGCCCTCTTACTAAAACCCCCACCTTTTCATAATACACTTACTAAAACCCCCACCTTTACATAATACACTTACTGAAACCCCCACCTTTTCTAAACAGGCTTGCCCTCTCACTAAATCCCCCACCTTTTTATAATACACTTACTAAAACCCCCGCCTTTTGACCGTTTTTGCTCCTTTTTATGCAATTTTTTTCTATTTAAACCCAAGTTTGAAACCACCCTACAAACTTCACCCCTTCCATCAACAAGTTTTACTATTAAACCCAAGTTTGACCGCCTCTTGACTTAGAAGTGGGTTAATCTTTTCCCCTTATAAGTCAAGAGCTCGAGGCACACTGACAATCAAAAAAAATTATTGCCTATACAATCTCCTCTCAATTTTATAATCGGGTAATTGGTTAATTCAAAGACATATGATCGCCCGAAATCAAGTAGTTTTGTTTTCTAGAGATCTAGGGTTGGTAACGGGTGACTTGTGACACATTTGACCACTCGAAAATAAGTTTGTATTGCAAAAACGTTGTTGATTGGTTGATGCATAGACATCTGATAACTCGAATATCAAGTTGCTACAAAATTTGATCATTTACTAGTTTGTCATTGTCTTAGTGATTTCATTAATACATGAACTTGTTACTTACGACTTCGCCCTATAGGGTTTAGAAGACAACTGCTAGAAGAACTTGAACATGATAACTAATCACTATAATAGGTCAGACAGTAATTTAGCATACAAAGATGAAGTTTCCATTACATTGAACAGGAAGGAAGAAATAGTTGGTTTTCGCTGTTTAAATAGAAAAGTATGAACGAAACATGAAGGACGAAAAACAAAGATGAAGATTCATAACCTCCAAAATAAAGTGCTTCGTTTTTCCTGCAGATGCCAAACTGGTTGGTTCCATTTGACTCATTACTTTGTAAAGGTATAATGTGATAAAGTAGCTACAATGTGCGGATAAAATGGCACGAATATACGAGTAATACAGTATAGTTGCCATCTACAACCATCTAACTCTTGGTTGGTAACTAGAACCTCCATTTTCATTTTTTATTTATCAGTAAGAAGGCTTTCTTAGTCTATGTTCTATAACACTCGTATGAAATGTAATAACCAGAGGACTAGACATAGAGATCTACAGGCAATAAGTCATCCCTAAAAAATCCCAAACTCAAAAGTCTTGTCCTCGGAAAAGATTATTGGGTATATATCTAATAGTAACACGTACAAGATGATGGCCGCAGTTACATTTTCACCTTATACCAAGCAACATCGATAAGTTTTTCAAGCTCAATTAAACAAGCGACATATGTTCGGTATTACGTGTGCGTAGAGCTATCTATCTAATTCACAGTAACGAGGCAAAGATATATTACAAGATCCCACCAAAAAACGGTACACGGATACCAACAAATTTCCCACCAAAAAACCCTAATTTCAATTTCACAAACTTTATGTGAATTTTGCATAAACCCTAATTTCAGTTGGTTTGTGTTCACATCAAGTTTGATAACCCTAATTAAACCCTAGTTCAAAAAAATTAAACCCTAATTTCAATTTCTCATCAATTTCAAACTAATTACCTTACCCTAGCTCATAATACACATCAATTTCAGGAGGTTTGAGTAGCTTGAATGGATTACAAGAGCGAGAGAGCACCTGTTGATTACAAGAGAGATGGAGAGAGCACCTTCGAGTTTCAAACTCGGTTTGAATAATTGGTATTGCTGCTCGTTTTTTGCTGGGATGGAGATGATAGAGAGAGCACCTTCGAGATTCAAACTTGAGTAACCCTAACTTGATTATCCACCGAGATTCAAACCTCTGAAACCCCCACCTTTTCGAGTTTCAAACTCGGTTTGAACAACCAACAAAAGCTGGATTAGTATGGGGCTGGGATGGAGAAGTTACAGTAGGTTATTTGCGCCCCACGTTTTTGCTCGAAGGCACCCAGTTTTTTGGTTTCAGAAAGGCTGGACTTGTTTAACCAACAATGGGCATTTCGGTCACTCCACATTACCAACGGCACCACTCCGTTTAATCTGACGGAAATCACCAAAAAGGTGGGGGTTTCAGTAATTATAAATTAAAGGTGGTGTTTCAGTAATGTGTATTATGAAAAAGTGGGGGTTTCAGTAATTGTCCCAAACTAGAATTGAGGGGTTGACATTACCTGAAGATAAATCAATAATCCGAGATATAAGATTAGATTAATGGATATGAATTTAGAGATAAAAATGTTCATAAATTTCAGCGAGAAGATCGAAGAAACATATGAAAATTGGAGGGAAAATTGAGAAATGGGTATTTCAGAATTTCAATTTCTGATCTGATCTTGAAAATGGGTATGCTTCATCTTCTTCAATTTCTTCAATTTCTTCTTCATGTATATATATATAGTTAGGCGGAAGTTGCGTGGGGTAGTGGATGAGTTAGGACATAGAGCAGGATGGTTTATGACCTAACGTGAAACCCTAGTTCGAGTGCGAATGGAGAGAGAGAGATATAGGGAACATACCTGGTAGGGGTTGTTAACGTGAGGTTGAAAGTAAGGGATGAGAGGGTTTGGGACGATTATCGAGTTGGTTTCATGGAGCCCTCTTCTTGATTTCTTTGTCTGCTTGGTTGAAAGTAAGGGATGAGAGGGTTTGGGACGATTTAGGTGGGTAAGTGAGAAGATAATAAAGCATGATATAAGCGCCCCACCTTTGACTCAAAGGCGCCTCATTTTTCAAATCTTATTGATAGGTGCGATTTAGTAAAGGGAGAATTTGGTAATTTCCCTCCCACTAACAGTTGAATTCTGTTAAATCAAACAGAGTTGGGGGGTTTAAGTAATTACTAATCAAAGTGGGGGGTTTCAGTAAAGGCATTATCAGAGTTGGGGGGTTTCAGTAATTCTCCCTTGACTATACAAATGTGATTAGTTATTTTGCATCGAAAAATGCAAGAAGGGCAGTGTTTAATTAGTGTTTGTTTTATGTATAATTTTAACAACTATAAATTTTATAATAAAAATGTCAACTTTTATATTCTTTTCGACTTAAAGTGTAGGGGGCCCGCCGATATGTTCATCTAGGGCCACCAAAAGATAGGGTCGGTAATGAACTCTAGATAATAAGGCCTTTTATTGGGATGGGAAAAAAACATTAATTTTTTCTCGCGAGTTGTAAATAACAAATTACATCTCACTACATAAAGAGCTTTGTAATTACCATCGACCATTTTGGTTTATTATTTTTTTCTCTCTATAACTTGTGTTTCTCTCAAAAAGAGAAGAAATGCTGGACCAACTATAAGTTGAACGAGATAAAAGCAGTCGTTGATGTGGGAGTTTGTCGGGTTGTTTTACTTCTTCAGTTGTTGTTTTTCACTAAATCTGTATAACAAAACAAAACTTGTTTTGCTTACTGGGACAAAATGAATACAATCTGAATAAGAAAAAGTTAATGCATGTTATTAAAATCTCAACTTTTGAGTCTCAATTGAACCTGAACCCTTGAATCTCAACCTAAGATTGTACATGTGGCATCATAAAACCTTTAGTTTTTTTCCCATATTACACTCTTTCATTTACCTCATTAATTGTATTTACTCTCTATGTCTCACTTTTTCTTTTTTAACTCTCTAAAACCATTCGTTTGCCTAATTTAGCAACAAAAGAAACAAGGATGCAAAAGACCCAAAACTAGAGAAGAACCTATAAATTGTAGTTCTAGAGAGAGAAATAAGTATAAATAAAGAAGGAAGAAGAAGATAGATTAGTTTCAAAAATTGTCTCATGGTTGTTTGTGTATCTTCTCTACTTAATTAAGTTTTTACATACTTATTTCATTTATACTAATCTCTCGTATTCATCTACCTTCATTTGAAAGTATGTATTTTATATAAATTACTCCTATTTGGTTTCAAATGTAGGCAGCTGGAGAGATGAGTTACAGTATTGGAAGAGGAGCATAGTTTGGGGTTTCTCCTTATAACATTCTTATAGATTGGCAATTATCATCATCGTCGTCATC
>BEHA01050011.1:0-16547 GCA_002897215.1 Eschscholzia californica subsp. californica | reverse complement strand
TTTTATTCTCCTATTAGAGATGAAAACCCAGAAAGACTTTCAGATTATAGAAATTCAATCATTCCTCCCAATTGAAGGGTTGCCAGTCCTTGTCCACTTAGCCCAAAACTTAAAATTAGATGATCAATAAGGAGCATATATGAACACAATAGTTGAATTCCTTGACACAAATGGGAAAGTTTCAAGCTGCACAAGCATAGCAAATAAAGAAAATGGGTATCCAACATCGTTTCTAATTCACTAACATACCCAATAAATTTTGATCATTTGCGGCGGAACCCAATAACTAGCATTCCATTTAGAACTAAACTATAATCAAAACACTTTCAAGAACTACAAGAACATAACGTTTCTGATGGAAAACGCATTTCAATAAATGGACATATTAGTGGATTAAGTAATTGAACAAATACAAACTAGTAAAGTAATAAAAAGCTCGAAGATTACCTTGGAGGGCGAATGACAAAATTGATGAATTGCTCAATCATCTTCCTCGGAAAATTCACTGCCTTACCATTTCAAGTTACTAATCCCTCTCCAAACTCAACTAATAACAACTTTACGAACACAAGCTCAACTGAAAGTTTTTCGAGAACTCAGAAACTTACACTTCTAGTCTTCTACTATAGCAACAAAGGAGAGAAGTCTCCAAGAAACTCGAAAGTGGAAACTTGCTTATCCACTATTTTCGGTTCCCACTTTCTCCGAATTCCAACAGTATAGCAACCCAATAACAATTCTATTCACCATTCCCAGATCTGAAAGACTAAAACTTCATACCAACTAACGAAAAATCAGAAATCAACAGAGAAAACTTATATTTTGAGCCTACTAATCTCAAAATATCCTTCTAAATCCTATGAGATAATATTTCCAGATTAGGTTTTTTCAGCTAACCCTAAAACCTGATACTATTTCTAAAACTTGAACTTTGATCAAGAAGCACTTCAAGCCAGATCCAAAACACACAAATTTACTAACTAAACAACTAAAACCCTCAAATTCCAGCTGAAAATTTATAATCTTCACATCAATTTGCTTGTTAGATCTCAAAAACTAACATGAAAGTTCCATGAAACCTCAGAAACTCAATCAGAAACCCCTGAAAAATGATGAATACTAACAATTTCAGAGAAAAATAAAAAAAACTGAGATAAATTAACAACAAAGAAATGAATGATGAACTAACAATTCAATAATAAGCTGAGTTAGAAGTTAGAAGCTAGAAAAAGAAAGACAATAAAAAAAACTGCATGAGAGAATTGGAGAGAGATAAAGTAAGTAACTGATTGAACAAAATTAGGGTTTCTACATTCTTACTAACTGGTAGAGAGAGAGAGAGAGAGAGAGAGAGGGAGAGCTCAACTGAAGAAGAGAGAGAAAACTCCACTGAAGAAGAAAGAGAGAGAGAGAGAAAGACTGAATGGATCTTAGCATTTACATTAGCAGCCGGGGAAAGTAACGATAAGAGTGTAAGTAGAGTGTAAATATTAACTTAACTAGTTTTTTTTTTTTGTTGAAAGTATTAACTTAACTAGTTAGTTAGGCGATTAGACCCATTTTCCAAAATATTGAGAAAATTACCTTTAAATTAACAGAGTAAAAGTGATGGAGCGGAAAACTTCGAAAAGAATTAGATATTCGTCTAAAACTTTTAAAACTAAAAGATCTTCAGATTGTATCTTAAGATTTGTTGAACGAAAACTAACAAAGATGAAACTAAATACGAGTACTTTATTTTATTGATCAAACTTCATATATTTAAACAACTACTACATCCCTTGATATAGTATTAGGGGTTTCTTAAACTTAATCATACTGTAATCAGTAACTTCTAAATAAATAAAATATACTTTAGTAAGTTTCCTAAAGATATAAAACTATTAAAAAAAATAATTCTCGACTAACAAAATTTTTATACTATTAAAATGACTACATATTAAGATATTTCAAGATTCTGAAAATCTTTGATTATTTGAGATATTGCTTGGGAAAATGGTATTTGTCTTTTGGAACTTGTAACACAAATGATAATAATGTTAGGACAAGGGAGGGTGCGTAAGAGGAACAATTTTTGACCAAGTTAATCTCATAAATTGTGATTAAGTAAGAAGTGGATTTCCATAGCTTAAACAAGTGGTCCACACCGCATCTAACAAATGACCATTTTTATGTTTTTTATTTATTTTTCGAAACTTTATGATTTAATGAGACCGAGTTTGAACTAATCCTGGATAGAATATCATATTTGATGATACAATTATTCTTCGTCTAATAATCCAACTGTATTACACGCTCGATTCAGGTGTTGCCATTAGAATTCGAGTTCACAATTTTAATGTGTTTTTTGGAATATTTCTAGTTTCACAATTTTGAAGCCATTATAATAGTAACAAGAAGACTCACTATACTTCATCATATTTTAAGACATTGATTTCTATATGTACTGAAGGCAATTATGGTGGTTCATAAAGTAACTCCACACATTAGTTCTCTCACTGTGAATATGCAGTACTTCTCCACTTTCAAACTTATCCTAATAAAGAAAACACATTTATTTGATTCCTTTACTATGAAAGATAATAAAATCATGTACTAGTGGTCCCTAAATTAAAAGGGCATTGAGTAAACGTCCTAATCTCTTCAATAAGTGTACTTGGACTATTATTTGAAACCTCAACTTATTTTGTTTTTGTCACCCTAGAGTTGCTCATTGAGTGTGAGTTAGTGACCATTAACAGATAAAAAAGAATCAATAACGACATTCTGCCCAACTCAAAAGCCTAGCGTTGGCCAAAGTCTGATATGAAAGCCGAAATTAGATGATTTTCGTTTCCTAGTAGGTGAAATGAGAGCCCAACCATACTTCTGAACCCATTGTCAGTTATATACATATACTAGGGTATATCCCGTGCCCTAGGGCACGGACACTTGTATCAATCAAATGTTACGAAATTATTTATTGTTATATTTTATTGAGAGAGAGAGAGAGAGAGATTTTTATTAGTCATTATTTTTTTTGTATTATTTTTTTGTTTCTTTCTTTTAGATTAGTTATTATTTTATTGAGAGAGAGAGATTTTAATTTCTTTTTTTAACCCTTAAAATTTATTTTTTTTCTTTTCTTTTCTTAAATTAGTTATTTTATTTCTAAGAAGGAAAAGATTATTGTTTTTTAAATAGGTAACTTTATTTCTACGAAGGACTATATTTTAAATTTTGAGAAGGACTTCTAGACAATATCCTTTATTAAGAGAGAGAGATTTTTATTAGTTATTATTTTTTATTTCTTTTCTCTTAAATTAATTATTATTTTATTGAGAGAGAGAGAGAGATTTTAATTTCTTCTTTTAACCCTTGAAATTTATTTTGTTTCTTTTTTTCTTAAATTAGTTATTTTATTTCTAAGAAGGAAAAGATTATTGTTTTTTAAATAGGTAACTTTATCTCTACGAAGGACTATATTTTAAATTTTGAGAAGGACTTCTAGACAATATCCATAATTAAATAAGGATGTTTGTCCCAGTCATCGTTTTCCCTTCTGTTTTATATAATAGATATATATATATATATATATATATATATTTCGGCTTAGAAATTCAAAGAACATCAATTTTTTTTTTGTTGCAAAGAAGAGCATCAACTTAATAACCAATAGTAATAGTCCTTTAATAATAGTGACAATGATGGTCACTAATGAAAACACTTAAAAGAGGACCAAAACCACATGGGAACATGACTCTTAACTTCATTCCTTTCTCCACTATATACATACGAGGGTGTAACCCGTGCCCCTAGGGCACGGACAATATTTCCAGATGATATGCGAGGTTGTGCATTTTTTTCTTTTTCTTTGACATTGTAGATTGAGAACTCCTTTAGTCGATCTTCGTATGTTAGGGAGATTCTTTTTTATATCTGAAACCCAAACATAGCCATTTAACCAATCGAGAAGATCCAAAGACCACTAACAACTGCCATAACCTGGTAAAAGTAAACGTAAAGAGATAAAACAAAAGTGAACTTACTATCCATCCAAAACTTAACTGCTAACAAATCTGTAATAATCAATCATATATTAAGCATTTAACTACATTAAAACCATGAACGGTTTACAGAGCAGAGTGAAATTACAGTAAAATGAATATAACGAAAATAAATCACATTTGTTCCATACAAATATCAGCGCTAATGCTGAAGTTGAACTCATGACCTTGGTATAGGTTCCGACGTCTTGTTAAACAACCAATTTTTCATAAGGCAGAACAAAATTATAACCCCATTAATTTGATACAAACCTCATCACTAACATCGAGACTGAGCCATGACCCCCTGTATGGCTATAAGCCTAATATACCATTTTAACGACATGTCTTTTTAAAGTTCTACTGCGTTAAATCACATTCAGTACTCCAAAACATAGGTGCAACTAAAGTGTACCTCCCCATGTTGTATGATGGATTGTGATGCCCCGTGCATCCTAGCAGAAAGATCCCAAATATTTCCAAGCATTAGAACCATCTAAAAGAAATGGAACAAAGCGTTAAAACATTCCAATGTGTACAATATATACATTGTGCAATAGATGGTTCTCGCAAACATCTCACGTTCATTCAGACAGAAAAACAGTTATGGATACCCAAGTTCAAGAGAGTTATGGATTGGTGGCATCATAAGAGGTAAAAAACAGTTAAAACGACTCACCTTCACTAAAAATGGAGGGTTTGACTGAGGCGATTGCACTCTGTGAACGCAAAACCCTTGCAGGGTAGTAGCCAAGCAAGTCCTTGCCAGAGTCAATGCATCCCTTGCACCATCTAAATAGGTAATAACAAAGAGAAAGAATCAAGTTTAAATGTAAGACAAAGCAAAACAGAGAACACAGTTTCAATCATCAAAATGCAACATCAACAACCTTCAGCCAGAAATAGAAGAGGTTCTTAAGAAATAAAGCTTCGCTACAAAAATTACTGCCAAATTACCTAATGAAACACGTATTACCTGCCCACAGTTGATGAAAAGGGCAGCAAGTTGTTCTTCAATACCTAGGTTCCAAATTCCAAACAATAAAAAAGTAAGCTAGTTGAGCAAGTGGATAATGGAACAAAACAAAATATAAATCAGGGGTCGAGTTCGACGGAACCAAATGTATCTTGTTTTGCTTGGTGATCAAACTCAGATACATATGCAATCCTCTCTCGTTGGGTCATACTCGTTCGACATCCATTCTCCGCCTCCTTTGGCTATGTGAAAAAGAAAATAAAAGTAAAGCACGGAATTAACACCACACATCCAAAAGTGCTTAAAGAACTGGCTTTATAACAAAGATAATGGTACCATTCATCACCGCTAACATCTCTCCACATATATGAAAATTCGAATTTTGCAACATGTTTGTTCTAATCGTTATAACAGAAATTTACCATTTTATTGACTCTCAATATTTACCATTTTTGACTCTCAATATTCTTGATAAATCCTAAGAATTACTAACTTAACAAAAATCCTAAAAAAATCCTAAGAGATTTTTTCTTGATAAAACGCTAAGAATCACAACCTCGATAGAAGCAGCAAAAATCCTCAAACCCTTGCAATTTGAATTAATAAGAAGTAGATGATCATATAGAAAATAATTAGAAAGAAAGAAAGGTATAGAGAATACCTGCTGGTTGTGTGGTGTGATGAGATTTTGAGGAAGATTTCCTGTATATTGTTTTTATTTCAAATCAGCTTGAGAAAAAATAAAGGCAGAGAAGCTCCAACAACCAAGTCTACAACCTTGCTACAAACTGTGCCAACAACATATTCAGTTACTCTATGAGTAAGTAGTTTGTCCTAGTTGAATTGAGCTAAAGATGGATTCACCCTCTTACATCTAAACAAAAAAAAAATACATAACACATGAACATAAACTTTTACCATTACAAAATCAGTTATGCTTAAGTAATTAATTTTCATCTCCCTCTCTTAAGGAGGTATTAGGTATAACACCATTTTTTTAGTTTCCCATACGAACCTATCTTATCACATTGAAAACTAAATGACCAAAAGTTCAGCAAAATTGTCTGCGGGAATAATCTGCAAAATCCAGCAAACTATATAGAATGACAAAATATTTACCTGCGAAAGTGGCAATGAAAGTGGAAGTCGCACTGAACCTTAACATACAAAGAATTCACCAAAACCGTAGAGTGAAAAGAGGCAAAAAATTTAGCAAACTGTATAGGGAGAGAAGTGACAAAATTAGAGATTCGTTTGTGATAACAATGCAAAAATTTGAGCACTGTACAACATAAACTTTTTATAAAGAAAGATAACCAAATTAAATTTGTCGAACACATTACGTGCGCGTAAGCATTGATATCAATTCATCACATTCCATTGTTGTGCTTATATTGTTTTTCCAACTACTGTGTAACATGATGAAAAACAGCTAAGAATAACAATGGATTGAATGAACTTACCTGAGTACTGCGAGATATTGACGGTGCTCTCTAATGTGAAGTAACAAAACATCTTCAACATTAAACAACCAAACATTGTAAAAGTGGAAAGCAAAACAAAATAAAAAAACACTAAGAATGGAGCCTAAAATCAATAAAAATCTAGATGAGGTCATAGCAGCATATTATAATGAATCTTTAAAATTAATTGAGATGCCATAATTGTACCCTAGTCAAATCAACATCTCTCTCGACCATAAGCCGAAGTCGACCGGTAAGTGTTCATTCATTTGATCAGAAGAAGATACCCATTAATATACTTCATTACAACTCCTAAAAGTTTTTCAAATCTAATGATAGAAACCCTAAATTGAGTTGTTACAAAATGAGTTAAGGAGAAAAGCGTACCTGCCAGTAGTAGTTTGGTTTTGAAGTCCTAATTAGATTAGTCGAAAATCCTAAACCAAAACCGAGGGATGGAGAGGGAGAGAGACAGAGAGAAAGCGACAAAGCAAGAGATAGAGACTGTGTGTATGGGTGTGACAGAGAGGGAGAGAGACAGACAGAAAGCGAGAGTATTTGGTGTTGTGAGAAGGAAGATGAGGTGAGAATAAGAGAGATGAGAGATGAAGAGAGAATGTGAGCGTGGCAGATATAAAAGACCAGGTGTACAACATTCAATCGTACCTAAGAGCGAACTGAGCGTTTTGGTGAAATTTGTTGCATTTTCTCAAGTTTGCAAAAGGTTCAACTGGATTATTACCACTTGCTCCCTAAATGACATGAAAACAGATTAGTTCATACTAATATCAAATTAAGAAAGTCCAAAATTGGGTTTCTTTGAACACTTACATCAAAATCTTCTTCCGAAATACCAATAACTGCTTCTCCAATTTTGCTACTAATCCTGGAATTCAATTTTTTTTTTAATAATTCCCAATAGGAGAAGCAATTTTACATTCTAACTGGGATTAATCCTGGTTGTTGTTTGAAAGTTCACTGCCAAGATTCAGGGATCAAAAATAGTTATAGATTCCTTTAACATATGACAATCCTAACCACTACGCCAAAACATCAATAAAAGAGCAAAAAAGGGAATTTAGAGTAACTTGAAATAAAATCCTATAAAAGCATGTATACCTGCAATATAATGGTAGAAAGTGAGCTGTAAATTGCTTGGGTTGAGAGTTGTCTACAATAGGTGCAGAGGAACGCCAACAGAAGCTTGGTTTGTGATATCTCCCACTCCAAAAGACCGTTAACTTTCCTTCTAACCCTTCAACATTTTGAGGTTGTCCTTGAATTAACAAATTCCCACTTTTAGAAGATGAATTGATGTCATCGAGAAGGACCAAAACCAAGTTTTACTTGCCTGAATAAAACACCAGATCTGTAAAACCCTCATCATGAAGAGATTTCACCCATACCATCTTGAGATTTCAGCCCTAAATATGACCTTATACAGTGTTTGTGTTTGGAAGATGACCTAATACAATATTTTTCTGTTAGAACCTAAACATCAACTAAATCAAACCCTACATTAAATTGGAAGCACTAAATCAATTTTCTATATTTGAAATAGAAGGAGAGAGCGGTAGAGACCTGCAGAGAGAGCGTGAGAGAGGCTGAGGAAGATGGGATAAGCTGATGAGTTCTTTCTTAATATGAGAAAGGCTGATAAGATCTTGCCTGAGAGGGACACAGAGGAGCGTGAGATGAGAAGAGCGGGAAGGGGATTTTTGAGTGGGGGGAAAGCAAAGATAGAGACTGAAATATAAAGAGAGAAAGAGGAAAAGATTACCTGCGAAGAAGAAGACACACTTGCGAGATGAGAGAGGGAGAGGTCGAGATGACCATTTTCTCTGCGAGGGAAGATGAGAGATAGAGTGACAGAGATGAAGATGAGAGAAGGAGGGAGAGTCGACAGTCGTGAAGATGAGAGTGTTTTGGAGGGAAGGAGTGTTTGGGGGGTGAGAGAAGTTTTTTAAAAATGGCATCTTTCAAATATGCTCTTTCCCATCATCTGGACCGTTAATGATTTGGAATGTAAATCTGATCCATCCAAATTTGTAAAATTAAATCCGGACCTTTAAAGATAAACTTGTCTAGATAAATCTGAGCCCTTGGGAGGAGGGGGAAAGATACCCTCCTCCCTTATTATATAGATATAGAGGTCTATATGTGCCCTATTCCCCAATATAATAAGCACAATTTTTGTTGTGTGATGATTGTCTTATTAATTTGGACTAAGAATAACTATTTGAAAACCTTAAAACTATAATACAATAGTCTATGGTCATTACTGTACAAGTAGACACATTTTCTAGTATATTATTTTTTTTCTATTTTATTTAAAGTAACAGTTAAGAGATTAAATTAATCTTATACCCGTCTACGGTCACAACTAAAAATAATAATTTCGTTTCTACCCCCGATTTGTTGTCAACAATTGATACCCCGGATCTGTCATATGTAACATTTGAAGTCCCATTTTGGTAGAACCCAGCCTGTTCGGTAGATAGCACCAATGGGGCACCCACAAGAGCATTTGGTGACCTTTTTTTTTTCGTTACTCCAACTATGTCATTGAGGTGTTTTTTTTTATTATCTGAACTTAAATCGAATGAGACGAAAGGAAACATTCTGAGACCTGACTCGAGTCAATAAAGACGTGGAGTGAGAGTTCAAAAAATAAGTATTTGAGTCTAAGATGCTAGTCATTCTCTTATTTCTCTCCTCACTCCCAATTCTTTGGAATCTTACCCAACAAAACCAGCAAGAATACTAAACTTTATCTGGTTTGGGTTCTGTGGACAAGAATGAACTCACAACTTCAAACACCTAATCTCCTAACAATACTATAAATTTCACCCATCCATCCTGAAATATATCTAATGGCTTTACCTTCACCACCACCTCCACCCACTACTTCTTTATCTACTTCCAGACTATATCTTGAATCATCTTCCATCCTGGAACCCACTGTTATCAGTAGTAATTCAACTAAAATTCCTCAATCAATCTCCTTACTACGCCACCAAAGGCTCCAATCTTATAGTGAAGTTGCCCAATTACATGCCCAACTAGTGGTTTCTGGTCTTTTCGATGCCATTCCGACAACCTCAGGGAAGCTCGTTTACTCTTATCTGTCTCTATCCTGCTTTAATCTAGCTTCCACTGTTTTCAGAAAAATAGCTTCCCCGGACGCATTCGCCTATAACACCATGATCAGAGGGCTAACTGAAGATAACTCACCTCATCAATCGATCTTACTTTACAAGAGAATGTTGTTAGAAGGCTTAATCCCTGATAATTATACGTATACTTATGTCCTAAAAGCATGTTCGAAGATTGAAAATGCAGTCTTTGAAGGTAAACAAGTTCATTGTCAAGTGATTAAAACGAAGAGAAAAAGAAGAATACCGGTTGATGAAACTCATATAAACAGTTCTCTGATACATATGTATTCGTTGGATCAGAGTCAGCTCCAATCTGCAGAACTTGTTCTCAGAGAATTTGAAGAAGATAACAATAATATTATTAACAATTCTATGATTTCCGGGTATTTTAGACATGGGTTTGTCGAAGATGCTAAAAGACTTTTCGATAAGATGGTAACCAAAGATGAAGCAACTTGGAGTTCAATGGTATCAGGCTACACAAAAAGTAATATGTATGTTGAAGCTTTGAGTGCTTTTCAAGAGATGATGAGTTCTGATATAACACCGAATGAATCGACTGTGGTTAGTGCAGTTACCGCTTGTTCTCGGTTAGGAGCATTAGATAAAGGAAGAAAGATACATATATATGTCGATAAGATTAAACTTAAGTCGAGTCTTACTATTAAGACTGCTCTCATAGACATGTACGCAAAATGTGGCAGTATAGATGCTAGTTATGAAATCTTTAAGAAAATGCAGAAAAGAGACGTAGTTACTTGGGGAGCTATAATTTCTGGTTTTGCTATTCATGGGCAAGCTCAAAAGTGTTTTGAACTGTTCGATGAGATGGTGAACTATGGAATTCAACCTAACTGTATCGTTTTCGTTGGTATATTATCAGCTTGTTCTCATGTTGGATATGTCGAAGAAGGATATTACTATTTCAATCAAATGGTGAGAAGATTTAAGATCAGGCCTTCGATCGAGCACTATGGATGTATGGTAGACCTTCTAGGTAGAGCTGGTCGATTAGCAGAAGCCGAAGAGCTCATTATATCAATGCCGAATGAACCAAATGCAATTACTTGGGGTTCGTTACTGGCTTCTTGTAGAACTCACAGAGACTTAGAGAGAGGAAAACGTGCATTTAAACGTATGGTTCAGCTCGAACCTAAGTCTGGCGATCGATATAAGCTTGGAGGACAAATGTTTGCTGCATCAGGAGAAATGGAGAAAGCAATTGAAGTAAGGAAGATGATAAAGGAGAGAGAAATGAATACTACCTGTGGGTCTAGCTTCATTGAAGTAGACGGATTTGTTCATGAATTCATAGTTGGGGATACTAATCATACAGAAGCTAAAGAGATCTATATGATGTTGGAAGATATCCAAAGGAAACTAGAGAAATAGTAATTTGCTCCATATACGGCGGAGAGGGAACATCTCGGTATTGGTGGAGGGGTTATGTTGCAGAGGCAGGGCCCTCCCAGGCCCAATGTAGCCAAAGTGTCTGACAGGCCCCAATGATCGCACTGGCAGACCTAGGGACCAGCCATGGATGGAACTTCTAATACTCACAACAAAGTACAGATCGAAGTCAAGTTGAAGTTCAGAGCTATGCTGCACTCAATCACTCCTCTATGGGGCATTCTGCTCTATTTTCATGACCCATTTCTCCTAAATATTGGCACTAGATTCGGAGTGAAGTTTGACTTGAAGCCACTAAAGGGGATTGACTAGGAACTAATGAGGGTGGTTGGACTGAGAGAATTGGACTTGGTTGGAAGGGCTTAAACCAAGACGCCCCATTTACTCACCAACGCTTGGGTTAAAGCCATTCCTCCTAATATTCATTGCGTAAATCTGGGGATCAAATTATAAATCTGGGTTCGCAACTGAGAGTAAGCTGATCAGTAAATGATCCCGTCCAAGAACATAAGAAAAATGATGTTAACAAATGAGAAATGATGTACACTTGTAGGCAGAACCAAACTATGGAAGTTTACGACCTTTGAGATAAATTAATTATATTATAACTCAAATGAACAAAAGGAGAAAGTAAAATATCTAAAAGGGATTTTTCCACAACAAACTGCAACCTTCTTAGTATAAGAACCATATCTGCTTATTACGGAACATGGGGAGTAAGAGCTACAACGAAATGTTTTTATTCAATGATACTTACAATATGGTATTAAAGAATATAATTATATATAATGCAATGAACTATAGTATGTTTAAGATTGGGTACCACTTAAAAGTCTACCCTTCTCCTCTTAAAGTACCGACCTCAGGGTGTTTTTGTGTTCCGTCACCACGAGTTGATGAAGTTGCGTCTGGACTTCTGACTTAACTGCTTCTTTGTTAAGCACCATGTCTCACAGAAAGTGCTCATCTGTATTGAAAGAAACATATGAATGAATGGAGTAAAAGAATGCGGGCTTTAATTTAGCTTAGTTGATGAGGAAGTTCTCATGACCGAACTCGGAAGTCGGCTCGTTAATCACATAAGTAGATCAGATGGGGAAGTGAAACAGCTTACATTGCTTAGAATCTTAGCACCAAACCACGCGGATTCGCTACCGTATGGAGGAGGCAAAACTCTTACTCCTTTAGACACGGATGGTGGAAGAAGTGCTTGAAGCTCCTTCTCTAGTCTCTCTGAGAAGATGCAGGTTAAAGACCAAAGTTAGGATATCCTATTCAATCATTCGATACATCTCTCTCTCTCTTTAAACACGGCATACCTGGCAATCCTGGCAGACACGCAGTTCCACCTGATAAGATGACAGTCTTGAACCATCCATCATCTGCTGTTAGTCCTGCAGCTTGACAATTATTCATACAGAGTGCTACTGCATGATGCAATTCTGTTGTTTGCCTATAAAATTGACAGGGAACATTATATATTTGGATTACCCATTAAGAAGATTGGGTTGAGAGTTGTGACTATTCAACAATGACGTCTATAGTTCAAAACTCTTTAACAATATAAAACAGCTTGAAATATCTTATAATCTGGGCTAATGCATGACCATCCTTTGGTTCCACATGGAAATCTAATGCCACGTTGGCAGCAACCTGGCCGAGTATTAGTAAGGCATAGCAGGGACATCGCAGTTAGGGATTTACGTCTTTAAGAAGTCAACAAGTAATTTGAATTCTAGTCCAATTAAGAATCTCTAATGGGAATTTCAGTTGCTTGTTGATTGCCAATATATAGGCTTCTTATCATGTATTTTAAATCTACCAACTTTACTATTTCACTTGCAGGTTATCAACGATTTTGGAGCACAATAGAAATCAAGAATGAGAACTCACACTCCTGCTATATGGGGCTGGAATAGGATTTCTCCTGTCTGAAAACGTTCTTTCGAGAAAGTGAACCAACCCTCTCCTCTGACTTCAAATGATGCTTGTGTACCCTTTATTAATTCGGCTTCATAATCAGCAGCAACATAACATAGGTTCTGTAAGGCAATCCAGGCACCACAATATCACATTTACTTCTACTTAAAAAGTACAAGAAAAAATTGTGGGGAAACAAAAGCTGTCCAGAAGAAAAAGTTTGACCCGAAATTTTACTATATGTTAATTCTGCATAGACCTTTTCGACTACTACATATATTAAATATTTGTTGGTATCATCTTTGTTTCCCAAGCAATTTCCTTTGCCTAACCAAATAGACTTCAAGTAGCTTATGGATAATGGAATAACTTTGGAGTAAACCAACCTCTTTCAATGTTCGGACAGTATACAGTGACCTAAATCCCATATTTCGGAGTTGCATCTGCTCCTTGAGGAATTCTGTAAGTTTTACAGCTCCAAGTCCGATTACTTCTACTCCTGCCTCTCGCATCACTTTACCTCGCAAAACTATTTAAAATCGTAGTGAATATCTTTAAATTGAAGGGTTGTTTGAAATAAAACGAACATAAAAAAGGAACCACTGTTGTAGGTTTAGGTGGTCTTTGTCCATTTCCAAATTCAGAGCTGAAATCTGATTCGGGAAAGTTAGTTGTTTGTCGGACTCGTTTGAATGGCTGTTTCCAGGTGATTTCGAATTATCGTGCATAAAATATGTCTGACTTACGAGCCCATTGTCTAAAATGATCTGAAATGACTATTCTACCCTTGACTAAAACATGCCAGATTTCGGCGATCCAGATTCAGGCAATCAAGCGAAAGAAAAACAAACAAATGACTATTGTACTCATTGTCTAAAATGATGTAAAATGACTATTGTAACCAAATCTCTAATGAAGCTTAAGGCCTATTGCTGAAACATAGTGTTCCAAATCCTACCGCCAAATATCCTAGAACTGGAAATAAGGAGAACTGAAACAACTTACTTGGAACAACAGATGTGATATTGAAACCAATATTTACAACAATTCCCGAGGTCCTCCTCGAAGCATATAAAGCTAAAATTGCCTATTCATACAGAAATTAAGAAAAAAAGTTATTAAGTCCGTTTACATGACACCATTGGCAGGAAAGCAGATAAGGTTAATAGAAACCTACTTGATTAATGGCACAAACAGCAGGAACATTCATGTCAAATAGTACCGAGTAGATGGTTTCTTTAAGTTGCTTTCTAGCTGCTTTAGCAGATTCAGTATCTAGAGAAGAGCAAAACACGAAAGATTAGTTCCGCTTGAAACTCAACTGGGATATATGTTTCATTACCCATCCTCGACAGTGGAAAATGTGCAACTGAATCGGAACCCGTTTGCTTCTTTAACTACAATTTGTATTATCTCCTATATCTCTCATGATCAATATTACCCTCACGAAATTCATGGATATGTAAAGTCCTAAAATCAAGTATAAAGTGGTATTCTAGTAGGGTAGAAACATGAAAAACTGAGTTCGTTTGCATCATGATTTCCAATAGGAAGAGAAATTTGATTATTTTCCAGAGCTGTGCTTGTAGGATCTAAAATTCCAAATCCACTTCATTTAGATAAGGCAGACAGGTATAGAAGAAAATCGGCTAACCTTGAGAATGACTGAGAGGAAGGGACACTATAATTGGCTGTCTTGATGGTTTCACCTGCATCCTGTGGAAGGGACAGTTCAGAGCTTAATTTGGATGATAAAGTAAACGAGCTTCAAACACAAAAACTGCCCTTTACAGACAGCACATGTGAGTATGTGACATCGTGACCAAATATAAAATTAATATATCAAAAATTCAGAACAGAAAGTAAGAATTTTAGGGGCCAAATATCCACACCTGCTATAAATTGTTGCAAAAAAATGCCGAAGCCTAGAATACATTGGAGACTCAATGTTTCCAAATTCCTGTGTGTCGAAAAGATTTTTAAACAGTTGCAATGTCAAATTGAAATGAAAAAAAAGTAAACCACAAAAAGATGAATTATCTGTTGTAGAATGTTCACGTAGTTTGTAAAGATTCGAGTCAACACACAACTGTTGAAGAAAGCTTACCAAAAATGTCGCCGAAAGCCCCGAGGGAGAAGCATATTTGCTCCACCCGAACTTACAATAGCCAGAACCACCTTTACATTACACAAAAGATTGAGATAAAAATTGGTTATGGGATTTATAAGAAACTTCAGAGGGGCAAAGATCAACTGGCATTAACATAACATCGCAATGCTATATCAGAAAATTAATGAAATTAGGTCAGGATAAAATAATTGTGGAGCGGGAAATTCTTCACTCAGATAATGTTAAAAAGAAGCAAAGTTGCGTAAACTTACCGTCAATAATAACAGAACCTGTTTGTTGTGCACGTTGGCTATAAATATGCATGAAAGATAATTGGGGAGACTGGTTATAGAATGTCCTGAATCATAATAAACGTAAACATTTAGAATCTAAGATGATATGCATCAAAATGAAAAAAAAAAAGTATAAAGAAAAATTAAACAAAATAAACAAGTACGACAATCATCAAGTGTTATGATTTCATTTTAGTTGTGTCTAATTCTTCCAAGTGTTAAGTGGAGTAAACACTTCCTCAGAAGCTCAACGAAAACTATCATATCGACGTTATTTCATCAGAAAAACTACAATAGAGCCCCAGCCAACCCCTGCTGTAAGTTGATTAAGTGCTAAAATAGAAAATAAAGTAAGCAAAGTACACAAGCTTTAGTGAGTACTCATACCACAGATATGAAACTAAATTCAAGATAACTCGTTCCCGTCCTTCAAAAACATACAAATGACTCCAAACTGTAAAATTTATTACTCTTCTATGGGTAACTAGTAGAACTCTCAAAATCAGTCATTCGAAGATGTCAAAGAAGCAAACATTCAAAAAGTCTGGCTCCAGTAAATTCAGACCTCGAGTCAGATTTCATTGCTGACTTAGAAAAAATCAACCTCAATCAGTCATTCAGAGATGTCAAACAAACAAAATTCAAAAAGTCTGACTTTAATAAATTCAGACCTAGAGTTAGATTGCATAGCTGACTTATAAAAAAGAATACCTTAGTTGTGCAATTTTTTGTGGGAACCCATAAGTATTTTCCTCAATAATGAAGAAACTTAAGTTCAAGATAAACTCAATTAAATTCTCAATTAGTTTAATTACCAGAATGAACAGTAATAGTAGTAAAATGATTGAAATTTAGGGTGAGAAGAAGAAGAACTTAACTGAAGAGGGTAACCAGATCTCAAGTGTTTCTCAGCAAAAACAATAGTATCCCATAAAGAAGAATCAACAGGATTATATTGAAGAAAGAAAACCCAAAGACGATTATCAGAAACAAGATATCTCCATGATTTACAAACTAAACTTAGCTTAGCAGCTTCTTTAGGTCCCATAAATTTAAGAATTTGAATAAATATATCAAAGGGTATCTCATCAAATACTCCCATTGATGATGATGAGGATGACCAAGATGAAGATTCACCATTAACAGACTCCAAATTCCTGTTTCTCTCATACCCATAAACAGAATTAGGTTG
>BEHA01049886.1:322570-333550 GCA_002897215.1 Eschscholzia californica subsp. californica | reverse complement strand
TGGGCATGGACTCAAAAACTAGCTTTGAGTGGCAAATTCTACACCATCTAGCATACAAAGTGATAAGAGCATTACCATCAAAGATGTTTGATGAATTTCCGGTCTTGATTGCATACCCATGAAGTTGTTCTCCCAGGAGTATGTTATGTTCTAGGCAATATGTCGAAGAAAGAAGACTCGATATCGTATAAGAGTCCGGTTTATAATCACCATGATCTTCACTTTGAATATGCTCATGCATTTGTTTGAAATATTGGAAGGCTCCTTGGTCGCTGCCGTTCCTAACACAACCCGAGATTATTGAATTCCAGCAAATGACGTCTAACAGAAGACATGTAAGCATTTCATTAAATAATTTACGTGCATCATCAATGACCCTACTCTTACAATAAGCTACAAGTATCCTTGTGACGAAATTGATATTTGAGACAAAATTTCCAGTCTTGAGAGCACTCGCATGAACAGTCTTAGCTAATACGTAAAGGGTTTTGTTTGTGTAACGATTTTTAAAGAAGAGATAGAAAAAGCTAGAACACAGTTATACATATATCGACATTTTCCCCGCAATGTAAGCAACTAATAAATGAAGTCCAAAACTATAAAAACATGAATATTAGCAAAACTCCATACCACTCCATTTCTGACAAGATATTCCACAACGTCAAGATGCCCATTAGCAGCATATATGAAGTGCTGAAAGTAGTTGGCAGCAAAACCAAGTTAAAAAGACAATAAGCACTGAATATATATTCTAGTATATTTGTTCACAAAAAAAGAACAATTCTCATGATGGAAAATATGCTCCAAAGTTGTACATGACAAACGAAATTGAGATTTGAGACAAAATTTCTAGTCTTGAGAGCACTCGCATGAACAGTCTTAGCTAATACGTAAAGGGTTTTGTTCGTGATAAGATTGAGAGCCAAACAGGGAAGTTGTTCAACCATTTCTTGTTCATTTTATTTCTTCTTCTTCTTTCATGCCGAAAACATGCAGTAACTTTAAACTAATAATAATCTTAGTTTGGCCTTCGTCGAAATGGGAACAAAGATATGATTACAAAGAGACACCAAACGTAGCAACAAGTCCCCTGTATCGACAAGAATATGATATGCTGCTAATGGTAGTTCATACCCAGTCTTCCTTCTGACTATGCAAGATAAACTAGCTTTTATCAGATCTTATGACAAACACTTAACGTGCATCTTTTCCACCCATTTTTTCTTTCCAACTTTCTTCTTTTGCAGATCGAATCATGACATGAACGGTGAACCATTGACTAATTTACTAGTACAAACAATAACCATTGCTAATATCATTGATCTTACTGAAGATTTTCATAAATCACATTATATAAGTAATTTTAATAGTTCTAAACCAAACCACTAAATTTTTTTAAAACAACAATTGAACGATACAGAAACTGTTTTGGACGTAGACGAGATCGGGAATTTCATATATAGGTTTCCTAAACACGATGATTGGCTTAAATTACAGAAAATAATCAGGGAAAAAAACAAGGAGATAGATTGAGGAAAACGATGATCGGAATAAGAAGTACCTTGAGAATCAATGATGATGATTTGGATCTGATATAACCAGTTTCAGTGATTCAAGATCATCTACCATTCCCTTCAATTCGACCTCCATCACCATTCGTTCTCTCTCTAAAACTCTTTTTCTCACTTCGATGAAAATGGAAGAGAATAAGAGTGCCCTAAAATCTTTTGGCGGATTGAGATTAGTATATAAGGGTATTTTGGGAACCAAAAAATAAAAAATGACCTGATTGATAAATATCCATATTATTTTAAACTCTATACATCTTTACTAATAATATTTTGACATCTCTTAGTTATTAATAAAAAGTGTAGGCTTTTATAGTTATTAAGATAAGTTTTTCTACCTAAATAGTCATTTTCTCATGTATAAATACACTTATCATGGTCGCCAAATTTGAAATCTAAGTCGAGAGGCCTGATATATTTTACGGGGGATGAGATTTAAGTCCAAAATCGCATGATCAACGAGTCTAGAGACCAAAGATAATCTGAAATAGAAAATAAATCCACTCAAAGTAAATTACATGTCTATCCTCTTATTCTCTTTTACTGCCTAACCTATCCCAAGTTACAAAAAAAAACAACCCAAAATAAAAGATACCATAATATATAGATTCATTACATTTATTTCTTTAAAAACAAACTTTCTTTCCCCGGAAAAATTTGCCTTTTTCGTTTAGCATAACAAAAAAAAGTAGTCTTTTCTGTTTCAAAAAAATAACCAAAAAAAAAAGTTGCATTTTCCTCAAATATCAAATCAGAGAGAGAGAGAGAGAGGGAAACTCTTATCTTAAACACGCCCAAAATAAACCTAATAGAGAGAGAGAGAGAGCATCGAGTAGGAGAGATGAAGAATCCATTGTTGGTTTCGTTCATCATCATCAACAGTAAAGAGTAAGTTATTTTGGTTTTCATCATTTTTGTTGTTCCTTCAACTTTGTTTATGATTTAGATTGATTTCTACAACACAAAACGAATTAGGTTTTGATTTTTACAACTTTAACTATGATTTATTTTTCTGAAATTGATTAGTTAATAAGAAATTTCTAGGGTTTAGTTGTTTCGAAGTGGTTTAATGGAAGTTATTTTCAAAACCCTAAATCAGTTCAAAGTGAAGAGTATGTTTCTTTTTTGCATGCAACAAAAAATTTGTATTGTTACCTTGTCTCTGTTGTTGTGTAATTTCTTTGAATAAATGGTTTCTGCTTAAATTTTTTATTTTAGACCGACAATTTAGGGTTCTATCTAATTTAGGATTTTGTATTGTAGACTTTCAAGCATAGTGTTAGATCCAAAATATAGTTACTTTCAATAAAACTTAATATATTTTGTCTAGCATTATTAAGTTTCTTATAAAACTTTATCAATGGTTACCTGTCAAACCTGATTTTTTAACAACCATAGAACATTACATGGTGTAATATGGGAAAAAAAATGAGAGAATAAATTGGATTGTAAAAAAAATGTCATTTTTTTGTCTAGCATTTTTGAAGTTTATCATAGAACCTTGAAATGGTTACTGTTCAAAACTGGTTTCATAAGAAAAATGACTTGTTTGACTAGCATTGTTTAGTTTCTTATAGAAACACATAAATGGTTACAATCCAAAGATGTTGAATTGTTTGAACTTTGACAGGCCTGATTGTAGGTTGTATGTGATTTTGCACATGGAAGAACTTTATATCGAATCGAACTATAAATATTCTCCTAACGAGATGCCAAAAGATGATTGAACAAAACTAGCGCAAAGGAAGAGGAGTGAACTAACTTGGTTGTTGCTGAATGAATCGAAGGATATATGGAGAAAAAATGTTTAAGTACTTTAACTTGTATTTTGTAACGGACTATGTGATAAAACGTAGCAAACATGTTTATGCTTTAAGTTTGAATAACATCTTGAGCAGTTATGGGATTATTTATCAATGTTCTATAATACCACAATTATATTATATTTTAGATGTCGTTCAACAGGTTCATGGATACGATAAAGATGTTACTCAAATTTCTTGGACACTACTGAAACTATACAATTATAATACCTGGTGGGGCAAAGGCATGATGAACTCAAACACTTAATGTTAAATCCATTGATAAAATATATGACTAAGGAAACAAATAGTTCGTACAAAAATATATCAAAAATATGGACATTTTGATTAAAATATAACAAAGGCTAAAACCAACCTGCTTTGATTGTATTGAAAATTGCTAAATTGCTAGAAACATCAAACAAATTTTTCTAGCATGGTCCAATGGGTATAAAGATACTAGTAAGATGTTGACAAAATTTCTCCAACACTACCAGCATTTTTCAGTTTTTCGACATTTTGTAACTTACTCTAGCCAAATACATATGAGTATAACTACGATAAAACCATTGATAAAATTTAATAGGAAATAGGAAAATCCTCTTGTTTAAAACGAAAATCTGGTAACATTGATCAAATTCTCTAAACATATAAAAGACATAAGTACAGTATTTATGTTTCTAGCAGAATAAGTAAACCTGCATAATCAAAATTTAAGTTAGTTATTATATAGCTGTCGTGCATGAGGCACTATTGTGATAAGCCGGTTTTTTACACCGACCGCAAACCCTCATTTTTTTGGGTATGTTTCCTGAGCTCTCTCTTCTTACTGTCCTTGGTCTTTCCGGTTTCTCTTTGTTAACGGAGGTAGTGTTCTTGTTTCATCGCTGTACTCCATTGGCTCATCATAATTTGGTATTGGGTAGACATAACATTGATAAGTGTTGACGAACTCTTGTTTGGTGAAAATGATAAAAAAAAACTTGTCGTATCACCATCATAATTCTTGATGCAAAACATGGCATGTTGACAAGGGATACCATCTATCGACCACCTACCGCAACTACATGTGAGATCAATGAGATTGACAGAGTAGAATACAAATGTAGAAAATGCTAGTAGATGTCACTAGAATCGATAAAATGTTAGTATAATACGGAAAATGTAACAAAAACAATTTCACGTTATACATTTTAATTACTAAAAAGTATTTGTTAACTTACTGTAACAAATTCATTCAACAGATACTGATAGAATGTAGAATATGCTAGTAGAATCAATAGGATGCTAGAAAAATAGTATTTGTATTTTAACCTACTGCAATAAATACATTCAACAGATGCTAATTGAATGTAAAAAATGTTATTAGAATCAATAAGACGCTAACAAAATAGTATTTGCTTTTTAACCTATTGTAACATATTCATAACAGATGATAATACAATGTAGCAAATGCTAGTAGAATACCGAAAAAGTAGCAAACACAATTTCACTTTATAAAACTTTTTTATGAAAAAAATATTGAATTAATAGAGATTTCAACATTCACTTTTTACCAAAAAGTGATAAAAAATGTTACGTATAAGTTTTTGGTTAGAATAAATAATTTTTTTTAAGAAGATTGTAGTAATAGAAATTTATAGATTCTGACGATCAATTTAAGTTGGACATACCTCACAAACGAATTTGTAGATGTCTAATTAGATCGAGGTAGAGATAAAACGCAAATCACAACTTCATACTTTCTTGAAGTTCAAAGAACAAAGAGTTACAGAGAGAGAAGTTCATTTTTGGGATTGAACATCTCGTTTTAGGTAAATATCCATTGATTTGGTAGGTTACTTTAATCAAATACAACGGATTTAGAAATAATATACTTTCTTGAATTCGAAGAATACAGAGTTACATAGATAGAAACTCGTTTTTTTGAGAGTGCAACTCATTTTTGTTAAATATCCACTGATTTGGTTAAATATTTATGGAGTTTATGGAAATAAAGATTGGTATTAAATATCCAACATAAATATTCTTTCATAAAATATATGGAAAGAGTTATTAACTTAACCAGTATAAACCTTTGGTTTACCAATGGTTAAAAAATATTTATGAAAGGGCAAAAATGAGAGATAATTAAAGGATTGATGCATGAGGCCCACCAAATAGTTGATTTTTGGACTTATTTTACATTTTCGGTTTATTTTGGTTTTATTTTATTTATTAATTTAGGAGTGGATATATGGCTCATTACCCCCCTATTTTTGGACCTTAAACTCAAAAATCCAATATTTTATTGCGCAACTGAGATTTTGAGCAAGTAATACTAGCCCCAAATTTATTCTCGCGAGATATGCATATGACATAATACGTGAACTCAATTTTTAATGCATAAATAGTAATCGGTTCACCTACAAAAATAGCTTATTTAATTCAAGACAACTTTTCGCAAATATTCACGGCGACACTAATAGTTTATTTAATTCGAGAATTAAATCAGATTATTTTTCGGTTTTAGAGAAGACATTAAATTTCATGACTAGCTAAGAAGTTGACCGCGTTCTCTATGTATGTCCATAACTTTAGTATTGGTGCCCCTTTCCTATCCAGGCTAACGATTACGTAATAAGATATTTTTTTGGGTAAAATTTTTTTAACAAAATCTTTTTTTTTTCCTGTGAACTGCAATTGTTGGAATGTTTTTTTTTATTATTTCTATTTAAAATTTTGTACTCGGGAAAGTCCTTTTTTTTCTCCCAAGTATCATTCCTTGTTAATAGTGCTTCCCCCAATTTCCATTCCAGTTAACACTAGGTCAAATCGACTTTGGTTCACAAATTTGTTTGCCTTTATTTATTTCAACTCGGTAACTTGATACTTCCTCCATATTATTCTAAATTCTTTAAAAAAAAATTAAGGCATAATTCATACATGTTAGTTGTCTGTTATGGTGAACGAGTTATAAGCATACAAGTATGTAAAAGCCCAACAAGACATGGCCTAAAGCCCAACAACATTATTTACACCCTAATAATCCCAATTCAAATAACCAAAGATTCCACCTTCTCTGGGATTCGAACCTGGGACCTCCAAGGCTTTCTGGAGTTTATGTCAACACCTTGGAACCACTTGGGCTACCAACTGTTGACGGACCATTAAGTTGATATTAAAAAAAATGACAATTTCAGTATTCAATGGACAAATAGAATATTTGGCAAAAAAAACATGTAAACCAATCGCCAAAACAAATCTCCTCTACTAAGTCCCAAGAGAGGAGAGAAGTAAGTTTTATTATTGGAAGCCTCATCCTCGAAGATCAGACATAGATTGTGTGATAAATAAATTAGGAATTTAATTTATATAGGAGAAGCTAAAGGGATTTTGTGGAGTTAGACTCCAACTGAAATTTAAAATGACTAAGATCTTTTTTTTTCTAATTTAATCAATAGTTTTAATTGTCTAGGATAAACTAGGTAGTTGCAATCTAGATTTTGTTTCTATGTGATTTCATTAAATAGTCATATATTTTAGGGATTCTATAACTACCCTACCCTAGAATCGTGCCTCTAAATTAATCTCCATTTGTCCATTCTCTCTTCCCTTATGTTTGAACAGTAATCGGGTCGGACAAGTGAGCGATACTTATACTCTATAATTTCGCAATCTCTACGTACATCGAAAGTTAGCTGGTTCACATGTTATTTATTAATTACTTTGCGAAGAGTTACAAACGCATAAACTGTGATGGACTTTCTTCAGTGGCTTGCAAATTTTTTAGTTTGAATAATAAACCGACTATATTAGTGCAATTAAGTTAAAATTGTTTTTGAAATAGAATTGAACACAACATAAATGATGTTTTTTTTCTAGGGACAAAATAAAATATACAAAACTTTATTGTCAAACAAACAAAAATGTAAGTTAACAGGCAAAATAAATCTCATCTGGAATTTAAGAAATATGATAATTTGGCAAAGTAAATAAAGCAAAATTAACAAGTAAAAGAAAATATTAAAATCTTGAAAGGTGTGATATCGTCATTATGCTGCACCTGACATCCCAACTAGGTTGGCCCTTCACGGAGCATCCATCATTAGAATCACCACCTATTATTATTATTGTTATTATTACTGAATGAAACAAATACAAAAGGGGGGACTCAAAACCTAACCCTGAATTTAACCAATGATCAGACCATTAAAAACCTAAGATTCATCTAAACTATTGTGAAGAGATACCATTTAAAGTAATCATCTTAATAATAGAGTACACTTTTCTTCGACTTTTACTCTTCTTTCTAAATAACTAATATATATCCATAACATTAGTTATTGGCCCCCCTCTTGCTAAGGCCATTGTTTATGTAACAAGATTTTGCTTTTGGGACTACAATTATTATTTTTCTTTCTGAATTAAAATAGGTGTGGTGGAATGAATTTTGTGAATCAAAATCGGTGTCTTAACAAATTTCCACTTCAGTTCGCACTATGTCACATCGATTTAATTCACAAATCGGGTTGCCTTCATCAATTTCAATTGGGTAACTTGATACTTTCACCATATTATTCTAAAATCTCTTCACTAAATGTTAGACACAATTCACACATGTTATTTATATGTTATTTTGTGAACGACAACATACAAAATACTGATTTAAATTGTACATTTCATTTTTTTAGTTGGAATCATAGACTAACTTGGACCATTAAGTGGATATTAAGTATTAAAATTGATTGAGCGTGCGCGATATCAATGAAAGTGACAATTTCCATATTAAATGGACAAATAGAATATTCAGTAAAAAAAATCATGTAAGTCAATAGCCAAAATAAATCAAATATTTATAGAAATCATCTTGACAATCAAATACCCATCTCTTAAACTTCAAGTCTTAACTAGTTAAGATGTTGAAGTTCATGATCAAATATTTGAGTTGTACAACTGAGAAGAATGAGCCCACCGTTTGCATTCATCTCCGACATAAATAGCAAGAAAACCCTTTTGTATTGCACTACGAAGCTTACTCGATCAATTGGTTGGTCAACCCGAGCCGTTGAACGAAGAGCTCCCTTGTTAAGAATGAGACATATTTGAAGTCTTTCTTTTCCTTACCCAATTTTCATTTTTGGGGACAAAAATATATTCAACTTAACTATTTGGTTAGAAGGAAGAGAAGAGAGAAAGGACTCTTATCATTTGAAGCAGAAGGTAAGAGATCACATTTAGATTGTGTATTAAACAAATTAGGAATTTGATTTATATAGAAGAAGCTTTAGGGATCTTTTAGAGTTAGACTCTAATTGTAATTCTAAAACAACTACATAAGATCTTTTTTCTAATCTCAATCTAGTTTTAATTGTGTAGGATAAACTAGGTAGTTGCAATCTACATATTGTTTCTCTTTGATTTCATCATATATTCATACATTGTAGGGATTTTATAACTACCCTAGTCCTTTAATTTTCATTAACTCAAAAATGACTTTTGTTTTTCTTTTCAAACCAATAGTTGATTTTTTCATTTCCTATGGTATCCTGATTCTAAATCAATAGCCAAACTAAATCTCCTCTCAGATGTAAGAAATACGACATTTCGACAAAGTAAATGAAAAAAAAGAATCAACAAGTAAAAGAACATATCAAAATATTTACAGACTAAAATTCTCGCTATATTAATATTTTGAAAGGTGTGATATCTTCATTTTGGTGGACATGACATCCCAACTAGGTTGGCACCTCATGGAGCATCCATCATTAGAACCACCACCTGTTATGGATGTTATTATTATTGAATGAAATACAAAGGGGGGAACTTTAACTCTTCGTTCTTTGGGTCATATTTTTTGGATTAATTGACTACTTGAGATGTTTGAGTACATGATCAAATACTTGAGTGGTACAATGAAGCCCAATGGGTCCATCAACTTTGATATCGAAATCAAGATTCTCTTCATCTGAGTATTCATCTAATAACATCTTAAACTTGGAATATACCAAATACTTTATCGGAACCACATACCTTTTTCTATCTTCTCCAACGTAAACTGGTAGAAAACCCTTGTGTACTGTTGTAGAATTATTAGTATCCTTTGCTAACAATTGGTCATACTTGAATAGACTTTGTTTCTTACCAAACTTTGTTTTTAGAGATGAAACCATCTTCATCATCTTCATTATTGGGTGAGAAAGGATCAATTGGAAACAAGACTTAGATAATGGGTACTTGTTTAGTTGTTTGTGAATAGTTTACTTGCGTAGTTAATTTATTATATACAGACAAAACTTTCTAATTTGGATGGGGGGGTTTTATAAGATTGTGGGTTTATTAGTTTCCAATGTGCCTGTGCCATTAGATTGTGGGGTTATCATTTTTCAGAAACACTAATATAGGATAGTGTACCATTAGATTGTAGCCTTATCCTGGATTTTATCTATCTAACTAAATAGAGGATCCTAGTTTAATATAATGTATAGATACACTTATGATTGTCGCCAAATTTGAAATCTAAGTCAGAGCGGCCAATATATTTGATTTCCATTGAGATTTTGATCAAGGAATACTAGTCCCAAATTTATTCTCGCGAGATATGCATATGACATAATACGTGAACTCAATTTTTCATGCATAAATGGGAATCGTTTCCCGTACAAAAACGCCATAGAAGCATCCGCCAAAACATCTGGACAACTTTTCGTAAATATTCACGCCCACACTAATAGCTTATTTGATTCGAGAATGACATAAGATTACATTTCGGTTTTAGGTCAGAATTACACTTCATGACTCGCTAAGAGTTAGACCGCGTTCTCTATATATGTCCATATCTTTAGTTATTGGTGTCCCTTTCCTATCCAGGCTAACGTTTCCGTTTTTTGGGTACAAAATTTTGAACAAATTTTTATTTGTTTTTCTGCAAGCTGCAATTGTCGGAATGTTTTTTTATTTCTCTTTAAAATTTTGTACTCCCGAAAGTTTTTTTTTTCTCCCAAGTATCGTTCTCTATATATGTCCATATCTTTAGTTATTGGTGTCCCTTTCCTATCCAAGCTAACGTTTACGTGTTAAGATATTTTTTTTTGGTACAAAATTTTGAACAAATTTTTATTTGTTTTTCTGCGAGCTGCAACTGTCAGAATGTTTTTTTATTTCTCTTTAAAAATTTGTACTCCCGAAAGTCTTTTTTTTCTCCCTAATATCGTTCCTTGTTAATAGTGTCTCCCCCGCCTCTTTCACTCTGGTTGATTCGCATGGACCACCCCACTCTAGAAACACTCCTCGCATCTTTGAAATAAGTGGGGTCGGATCAATTTTATGAATCAAAATCGGTGTCTTAACCAATTTCCATTCCAGCTAACACTAGGTCAAATCGATTTTAGTTCACAAATTCTTTTGCCTTCATTGATTTCAACTCGGTAACTTGATACTTCCTCCATAGTATTTTGAAGGGTTATTTCCAAATAGCCCCTAACTTTGTGACCAGCTTCATGCCTACCCCTAACTTCATGAAAAATTTTCAGATGGCCCCATTTTTCAGTTACCGTTAGAACACCGTTAACTAGTCATCAATTCTCTCTCCTACATCTCATCACCTCTCTCTTCCACCTCATCTTCTCGCC
>BEHA01049886.1:296824-310688 GCA_002897215.1 Eschscholzia californica subsp. californica | reverse complement strand
TAGAAAAATCAGAGAGAGAGTGACAGAAATTTGTAGAGAGAGATTATCATTGATTTTTATCTTATTCTTCTTCTGTATCTTTTCTTAGTGAGAGAGAGAGATTAACAGAAGTTGTAGTGAGAGAAAGAATCCAAACAGATTGCTGTAGAGAGAGAGGAAGAAAGAGATCATAAATTCAAACATTGATTATCATTTTATGTGTTCTTTTGTTTCTGTTTTGACTATTTTAGTGAGAGAGAGAGGAAAAAAAGAGAAAGACAAAGATTAGAAGAAGTTAAATACAGTAAGAGAGAGAGAAATCAGTGAGGAAGATGAGAAAAATGGTGAGAAAATAGTTTTCCCACAGGGAATCCGTTTCCGGGAAGATGAGAAAATCGTTTTCCCTGAGGGTACGTTTGGCAGAATTCTGGGAAAACAGAAGGAAATCATTTCCCTAAGGCCCTGTTTGGTTTGGAAATAGCGAAAAAGTTAAGTTTTCTTACTCTTTTACTTATATAACTTTAAATGTTTATCTCTTCTAGCATGATTAGCTAAAATCTTGTCTATCTAGGGTTTAGATGAAGTCCAAAATTAATTTTATCGATATGATTTGTTAATAATTTTTATTGTTTTTCATGATAAAATCTTCCGGATTTTTAGACCATTCATGGACTAAAATCTGAGTTATATAAAGAATTTGCTAATTAAATCATAACAAATCGTCGATAGAATTTTTAGAAGGATGGATTCGAAACCCCTAGACTTCTCCCCCCATTTGAGTTCATCTTTTTATTTGTTTTAATATTTTATATATTTTATTACCAAAACCTCATCAAAACCAAAAACCGAGTTACTTCCAAGTCTTAGAATAGGTTTCACTTAGTCTCTGAGGAACGAACCGGTCTTACCGGAAATTACAACTTGACACCCGTGCACTTGCGGGTGTAGACCTATTTAGGAAAATTTTTAGGCCCATCATCACCACCCGCAACTATACGGGCGTCAAGTAATAATATCCGGTAAGACCGGGTCGATCCGCATGGACTAAGTGAACCCGTTTTAAAACTTGGAAGTAACTCAGTTTTTCTTTGAAAATGTTTTTTTTTTGTGATAAAATATTAGAACGAATAAAATAATAAAACAAATAACGGAAGTGAACTCAAATGGGGGAGAAGTCTAAGATTTTAGAATCCACACAATAAAATCACTTTTAGAATCAATAATTATCTAATCAATTCTCTTTTCCTATAACTTAGAATCTCGGATAATTGACTATCCTAATTCCGGGAGATGTCTTCGTTTAAAACCGATAAAGTATAACAATGTTATTGTTTATTTCGAAAAATGAATTTCTAAACTACTATCTATCAATCAATAAGTATGCACCGTCAAAGGATTTAACCTAAGCACAATACATCAAACCTAAAAGCATAGATAGTGAAAAGATAATCGACTTGACAAATTAAAACAATTTAAACATTAAATCACCTTCAAAGAATTAACCAAATAACTTATGTTTCTAAAAGCTCGAATATGGTTTCATCATCAACCCTAGATTGAGAGAGTTAGCTATTCATGAAATTAAACTAATAAGTATGAAGAATTAAGAGAAAAGAGGAAAAAAGATTTAACTTTTCTTGCTGATTTTTCCTGTTGCAGCCAAACGCGCCCCTAAGGGAAATATTTTCCTTCAGTTTTTGCTGTTTTATAGGCAAACAGACCCTTAGGGAAATCGATTTTCTCATCTTCTTGGAAACGATTTCTCTCTGGGAAAATTGTTTTCCATGCAATTTTCTCATCTTCATCAACTGATTTCTCTCTCAACTGTTTCTCTTTTACTCTCTAAATCTCTCTCTCTCTCTCTATCTTTCTACTCTTTTTTCTTTCTCTTACAAAAATAAAAACAAAGGAAGAAGAAGGAGAAATAGATGATGAACAAAATGTCTTATTTGATTTCTCACTTTCTCACTTTACAATTTCTCTCTTTTCACTCTCACAAGAAAAGAAGAAGATAAGATGATGATTCGAGCGGTTGGTTCCCTGTTCTCTTTTGTTAGTCTCTCTCTCTGATTTTTCTCGTTTAGTTGAGCTTTTGACCCCCAAAGATGAGATACCACTCTGTTTCTTTATGTTCCTGTTTTATAATACAGAGAGAAGAAGAAAAACCGAACCAGACCCCCCTTTTTCTCCCTCTAGATTTTCCAATATATCCAGCTTTAACCCAATTCCATCTTCTAATAAAATCTCCATCGAAATTGTTTCTGGACTTCTCCTTTCATAAGCTTTCTTGCTGTTTGTAAAGTTCTTCTAAGTTGTGATTTAGACGACTCTATTCCTCTTTAGTGTTACTATTCTGGAGCTGTTTGATAATACGGTTAATGTTATTCTCGATGTTGCCGAAAACCTTCTTATTCCAAATTGTTAGCCGTTTACTTAGCTTCTTGAGATCTTGCTGGATATTGTTGGGGTCCTGAGTGTCCTTAATCATATTCCAATTATCTTCGATGAATCGTGGCAATCTGGGTGGGACATCTATGTGCGGATAAACTTGAAAGGTTTTGGGCTAATCTGGCTGAGATCTTTGTTGTCGAGGAGGATAGGCGAATGGTCAGAGCCTATAGCTTCTAGGTGAGTGACTTCCGAGGTCTGAAACTGTTGAAGCCATTGGAGGTTCCCCATTGCCCTGTCAAGTCTCTCTTGGATAAGATTCTCGCTGAATTGCTTGTTGCTCCATGTATAAGGTTTGCCTTGATAATCCAAATCTAATAGACCTAGATTGTTAATAATGTGTAAGATTTTAGGCATCTGGGAGTTGGAGACATCCGAACCACCACTATTCTCTAGGGGATCCAGAATGCAGTTGAGGTCTCCAATTACTACCCAAGGAGTGTCATTGTCTCTGTGGAGTTGGTTAAGGCATTTCCAAGGGTTCATCTTGCTATTGTGGTAGAGGGAACCATAGAATCCAGAGATCATAATAGGGGTATCCGAATTAGCATTGTTCATTTCCACGTGGACAATATTTTTGTCTGAGTACTTAATTTTTATGTTGAGATGGTGCTTAAGGATCTGTTTTTTTGTGAGGAAGGCGGAAGCCCCCCTCACATTCCAACTTAAGATTGTAAGGCTATCCTTAGTGTTGGGGTTGTTATTCATGCTAGAAGGGAGAAAAGGACAGTCTAAGGTGCTGATAGAGAGAGCCAAACCTATTACGGCCGAACTAAACTGGTTCTTGTATTGTATAGCAGCACCCCTCTCAAAATCAAGAAAGAAAGCACAAGAGGAAAAGTATACTAACACCACTATTGTACTTATAACTAACAAGGACAAAAACATAAGAGAATACTATCTCATCAAAGTTTATATAAATCATCTAAAACACCAGCATCATAAAGTTACAGACCCTAATAGAATAAACCTAAGCCAATCACAAAATTACTTATACCATTGTCCGAGGAAGATGAATAACTAAGAAATACCAAAAGTAATACTCTAATTAATTGAAAATATCTAGACTCGAACAAATATGAGCTGAAAAATCAAAGAAGTAGCTAGGATAACAAATCTACCAAAGTCTAAACATGGATTTACAATAATACTATCATATCTAACCAAGACTAAACATGCATGCTAACAAAACAAAAGTAATCAGAACACACTAAAAGGTGATAAATTAGCTTGATAATAACTATTTAACATCAAAACTAGAGATAAACAAGTTTATATTACTCCCTGCCATCGGTGTGGTTCGAGAGACCTCTGCTTCTGCTTCGCCACTGATTCATTGTTACATATTTCTCTAGCGAGAGGTGAAATCGAATCTGTCTTCTACGTTGTGTTTCCGTTATTCGCTTCAAGGATTTGAGCTTAGTTGATCAGAGACTTAGATCTAGGATTCAATTGACATACCCATGAGTTTTGGTGGAAATAACTCTGGGTAAAGATGAGAGTATGTTTAGGGTGGTTTGAAACTCAGAATAATGAAGAGGTTGTGGCTTGGTATCGGCGGCTTTGGTCGATCTGTTCTTGGAGGGTCTAGGGTTTACGGGAAAGGGAAGGGAAAAAACCAGGCTTGTGTAAAGGTTGGGTAATCAACAAATTTCATGCCCTAGATGCTAAAGATGAAGTTTATTATCTCCTGGTTATAAATAAGGTTCCTAGATTAAGGATGAATTTGATGGATTTTGGTGTATTGAAACTTGGATTTACGTTCGCTTGGGGCTGAAGGTAGAAGGGAGGAAGGGAAAAACGCAAGAAAGCGTGACGTCAGTTTGGACCTTCTCTCTCCTCAGAAAAACCCACCTTTTCCAATTCTAGGATGGAAAAGGGTTATGATTGGAAAGCAAGTTCTACAATAGCGATATAATAGCGATCGCGCCCCAATCTTCTTAAAACTTCAAGTTTAGGGCACCATCATCAAAACCATTTCAAAATTTGAGATGTTTTGGACTAAACATAGGGACTATGATGGTAATTTTCAACACTACTAGGATACATATAAGGGGAAATTTTATGATAAAATTCAAAATATTAAGGATTTTATCCATCTTTGGAGCAAAAAGGCTTTTGGTCTAATTCGGAATCGTCTGTCCATTTTGAGGAAGCGACTTTTAGACATTCAAAATATTATTCCTACAGACCTTACTCTTCTTATTGAAAACAACCTACAAGAACAAATCCTTCATTTAGAGGAAATAGAAAAGATTAAGGCTGAACAGAGAACACGTTCGAAATGGGCACTAAACGGTGATCGGAATAGTAAGGCGTTTCATGTGGCAATTTCTAGCCGTCGTCAACGAAATCGTATTAATCAACTCACACTTCAGACGGGGTTAATTTCTACAAATGAGGAAGCCATTGCCGAAGATCTTACCGAATTTTTTCAAAACTTATTCACAACTGAATCTACTAGTCAACCGCCGATCGAGATCTTACAACAGTATCATGTTCTGACAGAAGAAAGCATTAACGACATCTCTAGGATTCCCACGTTGGATGAGATAAAGAAGGTGGTCATGGAGATGGGCTCCTTAAAAAGCCCTGGGCCTGACGGATTATCATGTATCTTTTTTCAACATCATTGGGAGACAATTGGGGAATAGCTTTCAACTTATATTCAGGAGGCATTTGAATCAGGTAATATTGATCCTAACATTAATTTAACAACCATTGCTTTAATTCCTAAAATTAGAACCCCGAGAGTCGCTTCTGATTTTCGTCTGATTTCTCTGTGTAATTCTATTTATAAGTATATAACTAAAATCTTGGCTAACCGGCTGAGACCTTATCTCGAGAATTATATCATGTGTACTCAGAATGCCTTCGTTCCTGGGCGTCAAATTCTCGATAATATTGTTTTGACTGAAGAGTTGATGCACTCTATGCATAAATCTAAGGCTTTAACGGAGCCTTTGCGCTTAAGATGGATATGTCTAAAGCGTATGATAGGGTAGAGTGGAGTTTCCTTCAGACTATTCTTGAGGCCATTGGTTTGAGAGGCCACATTATGAGTCTTATTATGAATTGCGTTTTTACTCTTAGGTTTAAAGTTCAAAATTAATGGTCTGTTGTATGGGGATTTTAAATCTACAAGGGGCCTAAGACAGGGGTGCCCTCTCTCCCCCTATCTTTTCATCCTCACCACTCAGTCCCTTTCCCTGTTGATTTCTCATTATGAAGCTCAAAGCAATTACATCGGTTATAAGATTAATACCGTCAGCCCTACTATTTCTCACCTTTTATTCGCTGACAATTTAAGCTTATTTGGTAGGGCTACTACTAATAATTTACAGGCTATTCTGGATATTATGCATGAATACTCCCAATTTTTGGGTCAAAGAGTTAATTTTGATAAATCTTTCTTGTATTTTAGCTCTGGAGTTCGCAGGGACATTAGGGATGTGTTTACTTCCTCATTGAATGCTCCCCTTATGGATAACCACTCCAAATATTTGGGAGACCTTCTATTACAACCTGGAAATAGAATTCAAACTTATGATTGGTTAATTGATAAATTTAACAACTGTTTGGCAGGCTGGAAAGAAAAACTTATATCTCAAGCAGGTAAAACAGTGTTAGTTAAATCTATCCTTAGTTCTTATTGCACTTATCATTTTAGCTTTCAATTACTCCCAAAGCAGGTAATTAAGAAACTAGAGAAAATTGAAAGGAGCTTTTGGTGGGGTCATGCTCCATCGGATCGCAAACTTTACTTTCTTAAATGGAGCATTATTTGCTGTCCAAAACAGTATGGTGGGTTAGGGGTTCGTTCTCTTGAAGAGGCTAACGAATACCTAATAACAAAAATGGGATGGAGATTCTTAACGGAACCAAATTCTACATGGGTCCGGCTAATTAAATCTAAATATTGTAGAGACCATGATTTCTGGTCAGTGCAACCCACAACAAATAAGTCTGTTTTCTGGTCTTCATTACTAAAGCTAAGGAAAATTTTAAGGGAGAATTCTCTATGGTTATTGGGTGGTGACTTCTCTATCAATATTATCAGTGACCCTTGGATTCCTTAAGTAGAGGGACATAGTCCAGTACTGATTCAAGGTCTTCCTCCTCATTTCAAGAATGTCTCGGATTTGATTCTTCATAACCCTAAGAGATGGAATATCGACTTATTAAAGATATATTTCCTTGATACTACTGTTCGAGCAATTACTAATATTAACCTAGAAGAGGATAAAATAGAAGATAACCTCATATGGAAACCTACAAAAACAGGTCGATTTAACCCCAAATCATACTATTCAAAGATCAAACATATCCCTATCCTATCTACGGACATACAAGATTTTGCGTGGAAATTACTTTGGAAATTCACATCTTCCAATCCGAGGATACAAAATTTCTTGTGGAAACTTATACATAATTCTCTAGCTACCTTAAATAATGTGGGTAAAAGGATTCAAAACATACCTCAGGTTTGTGGTTTATGTGATTCGGGTGAACAAGAAACAATACAACATCTTTTTGGTTCGTGTAGGCGTTTCCAAGATCTGCTTCGTCTTGCTGATGACTCTTGTCCTCATTGCCTAATCATGGATCCTGTTATTAATCTTACTAATATATTAAAAAAAGGAGTTACAGAGGTAATAAAATGGAAAACTTACACCTTCCTATTATGGGAATGGTGGAAATCTAGGAATGACTTCATATTTAGGACTTCTCCAATAGATCTTAAACGAGTTTGGCTGATGACTCAGAGAGCAGTAAGGTATGATATCTCTCTCCCTTTACTTACTAATGATTCTAACATGCAGACAAAAGATTGGCTCCCACCAACAGAAAACATGATAAAAATAAATGTTCATGGAGGTTTCAAAGAAGACAGAGCATCAGCAGCTGCTGTTGCGAGAAACGAAGAAGGTTCAATCATCGGTATTAAAACTCTGGTTTTTCCACCTAAATCTCCTCTTCATAGTGAGCTCATCGGTTTCAAGTTAGGGTTCCTCTTGGCGTCTGAGAAAGGATGGAACCAATTTATATTAGAATAAGGGGACAGTAAAACCCTAATCGACCTCCTATCTAACAGTGTGGAGAGCGCCCCGTGGCGAATTGAGACGGACCTTACAGAGCTACGTGGAATGGCGGATTCAGTTCATGTCATTTACTCCTTCGTTTCACGAACGAGTAACGGACTAGCCCATGATTTGGCTAAAGCGGCAATTTAGCCCATTACTACTTTTTACCCATTGCTGTTCATCTTTTATAGTTAGGCCAATTGTGTTGTAATTTCTTTTGGTCCTTTCTTGTATGACATTTGTTATTAAGGGTTTTCATTCAAAAAAAAAAACAAAACAAAACAAAAGTTATCTTGCAAATATAGACTTCTTAAATCTTAAATGAAACAACCTAACAATAATAAAAACTATTGTCACGAAAAAACGAATATTGAGGCGCTCTTATCAAAATATGAATTGAGTACTCCAATGACTAAATAATTCATAATTCAAGGTTTTTATTCTTCAAAACTATATAATATATGTATAGATCCATAAAAAATTGAAATCTCAATTCTCGGCAAGAATGGTTAGATGATATTGGGCCGGAGTACTAAAAGAGTTATGAAGATATAATTCTTATTGCATCACTGTGTAACACGCATTTTAATTTGAATCTTTAAATTTTTGGAAAGTACATCAACATGTGCCGCAAAATATGAAATTATTAGAGACGCTCAATAAGTTCATTGAATGGATAGTACAACCAATAAATTTTACCAAAGTCTAATCCAGGTTTAGTATTTTTATATTGAAATTCATGAGAAATTGGCATCAATAAGCAGAGAGAATGAGATGATTTTCTTTTATCTTTCTGAGAGAGAAAGCAATAAGAATTTAGTACACAAAATTTTATGTTTGGATTTAATCAGGCAGAAATTTAAATGTCAATTTTAGCACAACCTAACTCTAATGTTATTAGGGAAATTCGCACATGCGCCTGCGGCTAAGTTGTTTTGCATCTCTCTCAAATACTCAGAATCGTGGGCGTGAGTGTTGGAGAGCATGGTCTACTTCATCTTTTTTCCGATGAAATTTGTAGTTGCTAAATAATGTATTAAGTAGCTTGTTTCGTGATCAACTTACAACTTTTTCACTGACCCCGTAATGAGTTATTTTTTGGCCACCGTTTTGGGCAAAGCAAAAAAGTTTTCGGGGAAGACGGCGCAAAACCAAAAAAACACAAACCAAACGCACCTTGTCGGCCGGATGTTGCCGGCGACTTCATCATCTTCTCTCTCTTCTCTTTCTCTCTCTCTTCCGCCTCTCTCTCTTCTCTCCAATAATCATAACAGATTTGATTATCATTGAAATGGATAAAGTTTTCTGTTGAATCCATTCACATTAGCAAAGAAACAAATCAAATCTTTTCTATACGGTAGATACGATCGTCTCTTATCTTCTTCTTTCATTGCATATTAAGAACAAATTCCAACTAAACATTGTTCAGTTTCAATAAACTTATAAATGCAACTTTTGTTTCTCAACTATTCCATACTGAAAATTATAGCAATCAACTAAAAAAGTTCTTGATCATCATCAGTTCAGATCATCAGATCTACAAGTGATTTGAAATAAGAAACCCAAAAACTACTACTCTATTAACTAATTCCACTGTAAACATCAACACACCTAACGAAATCTCTAAAATCAGTGAAGTTTTAATGGCATTAAAAAGTAAAAGAACTTGAGATTATGATCCTGTTCCGATCATCACTGATTCACTTGTGGTTCCAAGCCAAAATTAGGGTCGAGGTGCTTACGGTATCATCTGGTAAATACATAATTTAAATTGGGTTTTGATTATTTGTTAGTGATCTAGTTCAAATTTTCTGCTAATTTTGTTAAAAATCTTGAAATTTTGGTTGACTCTAAATCTTGTTATTTTTGTGATTAGTTTGATATTAAAGTCGGAGACTCATGAAATGGTTGCAATTAAGAAGATAGCTAATGCATTTGATAATTACATGGATGCTAAAAGAACCCTTTGGGAGATTAAACTTCTTCGGCATTTAGATCATGAGAATGTAAGTGATTCAATTTTTGGATACTTAGGAATTGAGAACAAATTCCAAAGTAATGATAGAAGAATAGAGGCAAAAGAGAGAGAGAAAGAGAAGAGAGAAAGAGAGAGAGGGAGGGAGAAAGGGATGAAGAGAGAGAGTCGGCCGAAATTAGGGTCGCCGGCGTTAATGGTGAAAGTCGCCGGAATCCGGTGGAAGTCGCCGAAGTTTTAGTTGAGGTAGAGGAGAAGAAAGAATAAAAATTGAAAGGGTGATGTTTGGAGGAAACAAAAAAATTCTGTTTCCACCCAAAACTTATTGCCCTGGAAATTTTGTTTATTTCCCCACAACACTGGCCTATTTTTTAGGCCAGCGCTTTGGGGAAAGCTAAATAGTTTCCGGGGTGTGAAATTTTAAAGGGAATATATAAATTTTAGAAATTTTCCGGAAAATAAATTTTAAGGGGAAATAAAAAAAAAACACTCCACCTCACCTCACTCTCTCTCCACCTCACCTCTTTGTCTTCTCCGATTAGGTCGCCGACCGGAAAATTTTCTGGCCGACGACCATGAAAAAAAAAATTCACTCTTTCTCTCTCTCTAGAAACTCCGGCGAAGGGGTTTCCCTTCGCCGGAGTTTCTAGACAGAGAGAGAGCGTGAAAAATATATATATATATATATTCTTTTTTCATGGTCGCCGACCGGAAAATTTTCCGGCCGGCGACCTAATCAGAGAAGATAAAGAGGTGAGGTGAGGTGGAAAGAGAGTGAGGTGAGGTGGAGAGAGAGTGAGGTGAGGTGGAGAGAGAGAGAGAGCTCAGGGGGAGAAGTATTTTGCTTTCCCCTAAATAAAATTGTCAAACAAAATTGACCAATTTTTGACCAAGTCTTCACACCCCGGAGACTATTTAGCTTTCCCCAAAGCGCTGGTCATTTTTTATGACGTTGACAAAGATTCATGCAGTTATGTACGTATTCTATCTTTATGGTATATCAATATTGCATGATGTATTCACGATTCTATGATACGTGTAATGTAATATTCTATTGAAAGATAAAATATATTATACTTTGAAAATTTGTTTAAGACATAACCTAATTTAGAGATGATTCGGCCTATTTAGGGCCAACAAATTTTATATCCTGAATGCTTTGCTGGGGGAGGAATATTCAAAGATTGCTGACATTGTTAAATTATGCTATGGTTGAATCCTTACAAACTTGAATACATTTGCATCAAAGACTATGGCTTCAAAGACCACAATATGTCATTATATGTCAATAAAAGCATTATTATATTAAGATAGGTATCAATTTGTAAATAAAAAACCGTGATCGTGCTGCTATTGTCGATGATACATGAAAATTGAAAAACCGAATGTCGAATAATGACATCTCTTAGATCTAAGTAACGTTAGTTATTGCTCTGGTTGCCTCATTTATTAGTGCTACACAACATAAGAAATAATATTAAGTTGAGTAAAAACTACGAGTAAGTTTTTTCTTTTTTTTTTGAAAACTACGAGTAAGTTAGTCGATCAGGTTGTGGATTTACCCTATGTATTGTCAGTTCAAATTTCATCAAAACTATTGCATCTGATTACTTGAATCGGGCGTGAATCAGTTTGATTTCTGAGATAAAGTTGTAGTTTTACGATATGAGTTTTTTATTTTCAAATATTTTTTCAAATATTGTTCCAGATTGGACATAGTTTCCTATCTCCCAAATATTGGGCTTTAGTTATCTTGGTTAATATACTATATATATTAATGTTTAACCCTAAATTGCTTTTCTTAACAAGTAAAGCCAAAAAAAAGAAAGAATGCTTGAACAAAATTCAGAATTTGAACACACTAGAAGGAAGGGAAGTCAAATGGTGAATTTGAGGAATCTAGGAAGGAAAAAGAAAATGATGTCAAGAAATGTTGGAGATTAAGTTAGCAAATGAATGATGTATTCAAGAAGTTTTATCTTTTCCTTTTATAAGATTCACAAGTTTAGACTGATTATTCTCATGCTCTGTCAATTTTAGAAAAGATAAACTTTTATGGGGCTTCTTAACTTTAGATTCCTTTCTCTCTCAAGAGAAGAAAGATGTCAATTTAGAAGATATTCCTCTGCATGACATGACATGACATTTAAACATGGTGTGTTGTCATCAACAAAAACCTTTCTTTTATTAAAACCCTAAAAAGTATTTTATATGAGATGAAAGTAGAGTATCAATCAAGCATGGAAGATGGGCCGGAGTAGATATGGTTTTTCCTCACGTGTAACTATATTCGCACCATAAGTTGGTCTTTAACCGTGCCGGAGTAGATATGGTTTTTCCTTACATGTAACTATATTCGCACTATAAGTTGGTCTTTAACCGCGCCGGAGGCACAGACTATGCCTAGTCTATATAATAAAACGGGTTGAAGAGTGCTGACTGGTATAAACATTAGAGATAAATCCGACCGTCTGCCCCAGATCAGAACTAAATTCAACTGTTCGATTCTTCAGTTTTAATATACACATATTGTCATTAATTTCATTTAATCATTAATTGCTATTAACATAAAATCCACGTTGATCTTTTGGGAGCCGTTGATTCTTCAGTTTCAATATACACATATTTAGTCATTAATTTCGTTTAGTCATTAATTGTTTTTTTTTTTTAAGAGAATAAATATGTCAGCTCTTTCTTTAACTTCATCAGAGTACCTAAACAAATACCTACTACTCTAAGAAGTACAACCAAACAAAAAAAACCAATTGAAATACTTCCTGAGAAGAAAAACGAAAACGGCACCTCACTTGAGAAGAAACCTATATGATCTCTTGATGTTTGTTATATAATTTAGTTTCGATTCTATTGAACTTTCTTTGAATTCTTCGACGGTTTCTTTGGTTGTCCTTTCGAGGATTTCTTGAAGGGTTTCTTTTCTGGCTTCATCTTGCTTGGGGTCGAAGAAGACGGTTTCCTGTCCTGCTGTTTCTTGTTCTTTCTTTTCTTCTCGATCTTGTCATTGAACATGTTCACAGCCTTATTTACGTCAAATATCTCATGAGAGTGCTGGGCCATAAGCTTGTTCAGAACCTTATCAGTCTGCTCTTTTTCCAAGTTACCCATTCCTCTTCCTTCGGCAACGGGAAGAAACTTTCGGAATTTTCCGGGATGCTTAGGAGATTTCTCTCCAGGTAGCTTTTTGTCGAATTTACCACCACTAGCTGTCGAAGTTGCCGCCATTCCTGCAACATTCTCTAGCTCATTCTTACTAGCTTTCCTTGCTGGATTTTGAGTTCCTGTGATAGGCAGTGATGTTGCGGAAAGTTGAACATGACTTGGCAAAGCACCAACTTTAGCTGCTTGTTTCAGATTCTGCATCCGGTTCTTTTCTTGCTTTTCAACTCGTTTCTTCTTTTCCTCTTGCCTCTTGGCAAACGGATCCACTCCTGGCTCATCAGTACTCTTCGCCTCAATAATTGGAATATCATTGTCATCATTTACACCATCATAACTATAACAACGCTTCCAGCCTCGAGTCTGTTCATCATACACTATCTTGTCTTTCTTACGGTTTACAATACCTTTCTTTTTAGCGAATTCTTCCCATTTTGTAGGTGGTGCGGGCCTTGGAAGATGTTTCTCCCTTGGCAACCTCGTCGTTGGTGGAGGCAATTGAACTAAAGGCCCATCTTTATCTTCTGTTGCAGGTAAGTTGAAAACTTTATCTGCAATTTTTTGGACAAGTTCAGTTGCTTTCTGCAAGCATTCCTTCAGTAGTTCTTCCCTGTTAGAAGACAGAGAAGGTTGGTGATTTGGGTCGAAGGCTAATAGGTTACCCAGATCGATCTGGCATGATTTATCTGCCTCCATTGACTCCATTAATTTTCTCGCAAATACTTCAATTAACTGAAGATGCTGTGTTTTGCCACTGAAAGTGGCCGAGAAAAATCAACGAGTGTCATTAATTGTTATTAACAGAAAATCCACCTTAATCTTTTGGCGCCCTAAGTCTCCTGCACATGGAATCCACGTTGGATTCTGGCTTCATATCCTCTCCCACAAACCCTAACGCCTCTATTTCTCCGTCTCACTTTTCAATGCCATTCAAGTTTCAGTTACTATATCCACATCCTCATAAAAACTCTGCTTAAATATTCTTTGAAGATACTCAAATCGATGAAACTTCCATTTGGTTTGTATGAGCAACATCACGAGGTAGGTTTTTTTTTTCTATCTTTATTTGATTTTGTTTAATCTTTTCTTTAATAATCACTGTCATTCTTCTTAAATAGAGAGGATCTAGTTCAATGATCTCTACAAGTCAAGCTTCGTATATTCTCCTCTTCTATTTTTCAGTTCTTCTTTGTCTAATTTCTTT
>BEHA01049886.1:248441-259435 GCA_002897215.1 Eschscholzia californica subsp. californica | reverse complement strand
CTAATCATCTGAATAACAGAGTACACACTTCTTCGACTTTAACTCTTCATTCTTTGGATCATAATTTTCCGATTAATTGACTACTTCAGATGTTGAAGTACATGATCAAATTCTTGAGTGGTGCAATGAATCAGCCAAATGAAACCAAACCCAACAAAACCCAATGTTTTCTTGTCGAAATAAACTTAAATTTTGATTTTACTTCGACTCAAGCTAAATCAACCGTTTTCATGACATAAACTATTATGAAATAACATTTTGTTGGTTTACATTACGGTTTTGAAGTGTCGCAACGACGTTCTGTTCAATTATATTATTGTTCGAATCGGCAATCTAAACCAAGATAAACAGACTTAATCAGTTTAAAGTCTGATTAGTTTGGCTTAGGTCATTAAAAAAAATATTTGGAAAATAGACATATTTGGGTTTCAAGATGAATAATTTCTCTTTCTATAAAACTCTCTTTTTTCCTCTATCTCACCCTACCTAACTTCAAATGCATCTATCAACATGCTTACAAAATAAACAAAATTACTAAAATCGAATCTTTTGTCCTAGTGAACCAAACAGTGGTAAGTGGAAAAATAGAAAACAATCTTTTTTTTTTCTTTCGGCTACCGAACGGATGAAAATATGGAAATGTTAATAGAGAAAATGATTCCCAGAGTAAATATTTCTCAATGTAAATGTTTCTCTATTTTTTTTTTTCTCCCAAAATAAGTTTATTTTTTTGAGTTGGAATCGTAGACTAACTTGGACCATTAAGTGGATATTAAGTTTAAAAAGTAATTGAGCGCGCATGATATTAAAGAAAGTGACAATTTCCACATTAAATGGACAAATAGAATATTCAGTAAAAAAATCATGTAAATCAATAGCCAAAATAAATCAAATATTTATACAAATCATCTTGACAACCAAATACCCGTCTCTTAAATTTTAAGTCTTAACTAGTTGAGATGTTGAAGTTCATGTTCAAATATTTGAGTGGTACAACTGAGAAGAATGAGGCCTTCAACTTTGGTATCAAGTTCATGACTTTCATAGAATATCCATCTAACACTTAACATCTTAAACTTTGAACATACCAAAAACTTAATTAGAACAATGTACAGTTTGCATTCCTCTCCGACATAAATCGGTAGAAAACCCTTTTATATTGCTGTAGTACTCTCCCTTGTTAACAATGAGACATCTTTGAAGTCTTTCTTTTCCTTACCCAATTTTCTCTTTTGGGACGAAAACGTCTTCAACTTAACTATTTGGTTGGAAGGAAGAAAGGAGAGAAAGAACTCTTATTATTAGAAGCAAAACGCAAGAGAGAATTTCAAGCTAGCGTAAGATCACAGATAGATTGTGTATTAAATAAATTAGGAATTGATTTATATAGAAGAAGCTTTAGGGATTTTTAGAGTTACTCTAATTGTAATTCTAAAACTACTACAGAAGATCTTTTTTCTAATCTCAATCAAGTTTTAATTGTGTAGGATAAACTAGGTAGTTGCAATCTACATATTGTTTCTCTTTGATTTCATTAGGATATTCATATATTGTAGGGATTTTATAACTACCCTAGTCCTTTAATTTTCATTAACTCAAAAATGACAATTATTTTTCTTTTCAAATCAGTAGTTGATTTTTTCATTTCCTATGGTATCCCGATTCTAGATTAATAGCCAAACGAAATCTCCTCTCAAATGTAAGAAATACGACATTTTGGCAAAGTAAAAAAAAAAAAAAAACAGAATCAACAAATAAAATAACATATCAAAGTATTTACGGAATAAAATTCTCGCTATGTTAATATCTGGAAAGGTGTGATATCTTCATTATGCCGGACATGACATCCCAACTAAGTTGACACATCACGAAGCATCCATCATTAGAATCACCACCAGTTATGGTTGTTATTATTATTGAACGAAATACAAGAGGGGGGACTTAAAGCACATCCCAGAATTCAACGGATGACCGACCTAGGATTAAAAAAAAAGATCCATCTATACATATGTGAAGAGATACCCTAATCATCTTAATAACAGAGTACACGCTTCTTCAACTTTAACACTTCTTCGACTTTAACTCTTCGTCCTTTGGGTCATATTTTTCGGATTAATTGACTACTTGAGATGTTTAACTACATGATCAAATACTTGAGTGGTACAATGAAGCACAATGGGTCCATCAACTTTGATATCGAAATGAAGATTCTCTTCATCTGAGTATTCATCTAATAACATCTTAAACTTGGAATATACCAAATACTTTATCGGAACCACGTACCTTTTTCTATCTTCTCCAACGTAAACCGGTAGAAAACCCTTGGCTATTGTTGCAGTATTATTAGTATCCTTTGCTAACAATTGGTCATACTTGAATGGACTTTGTTTCTTACCCAACTTTGTTTTTAGAGATGAAAACATCTTCATCATCTTCATTATTGGGTGAGAAAGGATCAATTGGAAACAAGACTTAGATAAAGGGTACTGGTAGGGAATGAAAAAGATGAGACAAAACTAATTTGAGCAGAGAGCAGAGGGTATAAGATCTCAATGACTTTTTTAGTTGTTTGTGAATAGTTTACTTGGGTAGTTAACTTATATACAGAGAAAACTTTCTAATTTGGATTTGGAGGTTTTATAAGATTGTGGGTTTATTAGTTTCCAATGGGCTGGTGCCATTAGATTGTGGGGTTATCATTTTTGAGAAACATTAATATAGGATAGTGTACCATTATCCTGGATTTTATATCTAAGATTTTATCTATCTAAACTAAATAGAGGATCCTAGTTTAATATAATGTATAGATACACTTATGATGGTCGCCAAATTTGAAATCTACATCGAGCGGCCCGATATATTTTATTGCAATTGAGATTTTGATCAAGTAATATTAGCTCCAAATTTATTCCCGCGAGCTATGTATAGGACATAATACGTGAACTCAATTTTTAATGCATAAATGGTAATCGTTTCACCTACCAACACGCCATAGAAGCATCCGCCAAAACATCTGGACAACTTTTCGCAAATATTCACGCCCACACTAATAGCATATTTAATTCGAGAATTACATAAGATTACATTTCGGTTTTAGGGAAGACATTAAACTTCATAACTCGCTAAGAGTTAGACTGCGTTCTTTATTTATGTTCCATATCTTTAGTTATTGGCGCCCCTTTCCTATTTAGGCTAACGTTTACGTAATAAGATCTTTTTTTTTGGTACAAAATTTTGAACGAATTTCTTTATTTTTTTTGTTTTTCCGCGAACTGAAATTGTCGGAATGTTTTTTTTTATTTCTCTTTAAAATTTTGTACTCCCGAAATTTTTTTTTCCTCCCAGTATCGTTCCTTGTTAATAGTGTCTCCCCCGCCTCTTTGACTCTGGTTGATTCGCATGTACCACCCCACTCTAGAAACACTCCTCGCATCTTTGAAATAAGTGGGGTCGAATCGATTTTATGAATCAAAATCGGTGCCTTAACCAATTTCCATTCCAGTTAATACTAGGTCAAATCGATTTTGGTTCACAAATCTGTTTGCCTTCATTGATTTCAACTCGGTAACTTGATACTTCCTCCATATTATTCTAAAATCTCTTACAAAAAATATTAAGACAGAATTCACACATGTTATTTATCTGTTATTTGGTGAATGAGTTATCTATATAACAAAACATAACTTGTTTTTGCTTACTAGGACAAAACGAATGCAATCTGACTAGGAAAATCTAACTAGGACGAGAACAAAAGATGACCCCTTATCCTGACCCTCTATTATTTGATCCAACCATTGAGAAGAACATAACCCTACACCTTCTCTCATTAATCCACGTGAATCTTCAATTTCGAAAGATGTTACAAATTTTAGTTTCTTCATCTTTCCGTCGTTCTTGATGTTACGTCTCTCGCTTATTCGCTTAACCCTAAATTACTTCTGTTATATTTCTCTTCCTTCTCTTTCCTCTTCGAAGAGATCATATTTCATCTGGGTTTGGATTCTTAATCTTGATTCGATAAAGAGTTTTCATACTTCTTCTTTCTTCCATCTTTAGGATTCTTCTCCTGAGATTTGAAATATGTAAATCTAGATCATGAAATTTGCCAAAGTGGGTAATAGATGAGATGAAAATCATCATTCTTACATTAGATAAACACACTTAAGGTAATTTGCATCTGCCCCTTTATCTTTTTAATCTATCATTTTCTCTAAAATTTGTCTTTGAAATTCTGAATCTTCATTTTTTCTTTTTCAATTTTTGAAGGAGACATAAAAAAGGGAGGTGGAAAATAAACAGATGATACTTTTACCTTATGCAGTAAATAAATGACTATTATAGAAGTAAAGTTCCAAAACCCTAATATCTAATTTGCCCTAAATGTTTTACCCTATGAATTTATATTTCATATCTATTTTTATCTTGGGTTTAACCGAAATCTTTCTTTTTCTTCTGAAAAAATGCAATTTCACAATTTTGTAGAAAAAAAACTTCTTTTCCAAGCAAGTTCCTTACAAAATGAGAAAGCTTCCTGGAGGGAATTAAAGTTTACAGAGATGCGGGAAATTATTGTAAGAAGATGAGTTTTCATTTTGGGAAGAACTTTCATCGCAAGAGAATGAGTTTCTCGCGAAGGACATTGAGGTAAGAATAATTCATTCTTTACTCTTTCATTCCACTTATTTGATCATGTTTTCAATTGATTTTGTATGATTATATCTGTACTCCTTATCTTTCATAATCTATTTTTCAAAAATTGGGGTTTATGGATTGAAAATTGATTAGATGCCATTGAATGAATTCTTCAAGTAAATTTTTAATATTTTTGATCTATTATGGCCGAAATTGATTATTATAGGGGTTTTAATTGATTCGTTAATTCAGTGTAGTGTTTTGGTTTCTTATCAATTGATGTACTTATTTTCGATATTGTGAAATAGGAACAATTTGGTTCCGAAAAAGTTTTTTTATTTTATGTTTTGGCTCGTAGATTACTCCTATTTGGTGAAATTTTTGTTTCGTTGGTGTTCATTTTTCACTAGAATCGGGCTTTGTTGCTTGTGAATCTCTATTGAGAATACAAGTTGTTTCCTATTGTTCGTTGGAAGTATCCAGCGAATCAAGTATCTAAAAAAATTGTTTGCTTATTACTCTCTAATCTCTATTCACTTATATGAATTATTATTACTCTAGAATAAGATAGGTTATATTATATCCCTACTGTTGCAGACCAAATCTATTGCCACTCAATATGGAACTGGAGCAATTTCGGGTTTCTTTAGTGAGTATCATGTCAAAGTTTGATGGCATACTGGTTACTTTATTGAATTGACCGAAAACGTCTAATTTTTTCTTAAAATCGGTCGTTACGTTCTCTTATATCTCCTATTTGAACCGATAAGTTTACAATCTCCATTTAAGCACATAGTTGGTTATACTCTTCCAATTCATGCCATATTTATATAATAAATACTTGGTCAGATTCAACTACTTAAGTGTTGTGTTTTTCTTATGCTTCTGAATCTCTATTGGAATACAGGTTGTTTCTATGTTCACTGGAAGTATCCAGCGAATCAAGTACCTAAAAAAATGGTTTGCTTATTACTCTCTATTCTCTAATCTCTATTCACTTGTATGAATTATTATTACTCTAGAATAAGATATAATTTTTTTATATATTATATCCCTACTGTTGCAAGTAAATCTGTTGTCACTCAATATGGGATTGGAGCAGTTTCGGGTGTTTTTTAGTGTGTATCACGTCAAAGTTTGACGGCAGTTTCGGGTTTCTTTAGTATGTTACTCTATTTAATTGACCGAAAAAGACTAATTTTTTGTTAAAATCAGCCGTTACCTTCTCTTATATCTCCTATTTGAACTGATAAGTTTACAATCTCCATTTAAGCACATAGTAAGTTATACTCTTCCAATTCCTGCCATCTTTATATAATCAATACTTGGTCAGATCCAACTATTTAAATGTTGTGTTTTTCAAATTTCAAGCTGGAAGGACTATGGATAGGTGTTTGATTTAGTTACCTTACTATGAAGGTTATAAAAATAATTGGAAGTTTCTCTCTGACGAGTCACCCTCGAGGAAAGGTATATTCCCCTCTGAAAGCAAATGCATTAACATAAACATCGACAAAATTCTCAACCTGAATAACATTTATGAGAAACATGTTATTGAACCGATTAATAAAGCAGGGGGGCTAGCTTTGTTCTGGTCCCCTCAATTTGATATAGAGGTCATCTACTCGGACAACAACATGATTCATGTGAAAGGCACCCAAGCGGACAATGATAATATCTTTCATCTCACGGGTTTTTATGGGTGCCCTTACAATAAAAACAAAATGAAGCCTTGGGATACCTTGAATCAACATGCTTATGATAACAATATTCCTTGGCTTGTTATTGGTGACATGAACTGCATCTTTGACCAATCTGAGAAGCTTGGAGGTAATGTCGCCTCTCAGATAACTATCTCTCAGAATAAGCAGACTATAAATGACTTGGGCCTTCAGGACATTGGTTATGTGGGAAACCCGTATACCTGGTCAAACAAGCAATTTAGAGGCAACCTCATCCAAGAGAGGCTAGACCGAGCCTTAGTTAATTACAAGTGGCTCACCATCTATCCCCAGTCTAAACTCACTCATCTCCCTACCCTAGGCTCTGATCATAACCCCATCCTTCTCACTACCAAACCTAATTCTTCTCTGGATGAAGACCGTTCAAATTCATTCGCACCTGGATGTCCCACCCTAATTGTGCTCAGTTCATCAAAACCAACTGGATCACCCGTCCTAATCCCATACAAACCAAGCTCAACTCCCTTGCCATTAAGCTCTCTAAGTGGAACGAGGAAGTATTCGGTCATATCGATAATAATATCAAAAGCCTTACTCTCAAACTGCAATCGATCACGGATGCAGAGAGATTCTAGGAAACCTTCACCCAGATTGAAACCCTTCTCCTCCAACATGAGAGCCTGTGGGAGGAAAAAATCGAGAATCTCCAATATCAATTTAGGAGACAGAAACAATCAGTACTTCCATGCGAACACGAGAAACCGTAAAAATCAAATCCAGTCCATCAAAAGTGATGACAACTCGTGGACTAATGATGAGGCGGAGATATCCACAATTTTTTCTACCCATCTTCAGAATATCTCCTCGTCAGTAGGATCTACGTTGTCGGATGATCTCATTGAATGCTTCACTCCTCAGATTTCTCAATCTCAGAATGAGGAATTAATTACGATTCCTAAAGAGGAGGAAATCCGAAAGGCCACTTTCTCCCTTAAACCAGGAGCTGCCCCTAGCCCAGATGACTATCCTTCTCTTTTCTACCAAGACAATTGGGCTACGGTCAAAAAAGACATTATTCTCATGGTCTCCCTCTTCTTCAAGGAGGCCACCCTGCCGGTGATGTCTAACCATACTCACATCTGTCTTCTACCAAAAACAAAAACTCCCCAATCGCCGATAGATTATAGGCCAATTAGTCTTCTCAACACCACTTATAAAATCATTACCAAAATCCTTGCTAATAGGCTTAAACCTATCTTAACAAATATTATCTCCCCCTTCCAGGCTGCCTATGTTCCAGGTAGACAAATCACGGATAACATCATCATTAGCCACAAAATTATTAATTCCTATAAGAAAAACAAAGGTGCGAAAAGCCATTTCGGCCTCAAATTAGACATGTCCAAAGCTTTTGATCGGATAGAATGGAAATATCTGGAGAGGGTTTTGCATATGATGGGTTTTAACTCTAATTGGATTAAACTCATTAGCACCTGCCTCACTACTAGTTCCATGGCTGTTCTCATTAATGGGCGTCCTGGCTTAACCTTTGTTGTTAGTCGGGGGATTAGACAGGGCGACCCACTTTCGCCTTTCCTGTTTGCAATAGCCATGGAGGGTCTCAGTCGGCTTCTTAAGAAGAAAACTGACAATTCCTCCTTCATAGGTTTCCCTATTCCTAACTCGGAGCTCACCATCAATCACCTTCTTTTTGCTGATGACTGTATTATCTTCGGGCAAAATTCTCTTGACAACAGCCATAATCTTAAGCTTATTCTGAAAGAGTTCAGCAATGTTTCGGGACAAATGATCAACTATTCTAAATCTAACATTTTCTTCTCTAAAAACTCGTACCCGAAATTTAAATGTATGATCATCCGAGAGCTCAAAGTCCATTACTCCTTTGCGTGTGATAAATACCTTGGAACCAATCTTTTCATTGATAGAAACAAAAAGTCTGCGTTTCAACCTCTTCTTACCCAGATTAAAAATAAGCTGGCCAAATGGTAAACTCATCTCCTCTCTCAAGCTGGTCGCGCGGTAGTTATCTCAACTATCGCAACGGCCGTGTCCCGATACCAAATGCAGTGTTTTGTCATACCTAAAGGTATATGCAACAACATTGAGTCCGTCCAAAGGCCATTCTGGTGCGGAAAATCCAAAACCTTACATACTCTCAACTGGTCAACCATTTGTAAGCCGCGCAAACTTGGAGGGCTTGGTCTTCGTCTCCCTCTTCTCGACAACCAGGCTTTCCTCAACAAGATAAACTGGCGTCTTATCAACAATCTCAATGTTGTCTGGGTCAAAATACTTAAGGGAAAATACTTCCCCAAGTTTCATAAGCCCACCCCTCCTAAATCTAACCACTCCTGGCCCTGGAAATCCGTCACCAAGCAGTTCAATCAGATGGAGGGCCTGATATTTTGGGACATCAACAAAGGAGAGAAAATTAATATTTGGCAGGACTTATGGATCCCAAACCACCCCCTCCCATTACTAACCAAAATGGGTCGAACCTTGAATGGGTAGCGCAACTGATGAATAATAATACTTGGAATATTAATGTTTTACACAGTTGTTTTAACAGTGATATCTGCAGCTCAATTCTGAGCATAAACATTTAAAGTAACCAAGAGGATAAACCGACGTGGACACTCACAAAATCAGGTAACTTTTCCATTAAATCTATGTATAATTTTTTGAGAACAGATCAAAACGACTGGTTTTTTATATGGAATATGAATACTATCCCTCGCGTTAAACTATTTCTTTGGAAATGCCGCACAAACGGTTTACTAGTAAAGGCAAAAATAGGTAAATACATTGGAAACCAATTCTCTTGTATAAACTGCAATGGAAACGAAACATTGGATCATATCATGCTTCACTGTACTTATGCGAAAGCAATATGGTTCCACTTTCAGGTAAGAACAGATCAAATTGTCACAACCAATCAATGGATTCATCAATGGAAAAATCTAGATGAGGAACTTACCCTACTATACGCCAAAGTCCTTTGGTTTATATGGAAAGCTCGTTGCGAAAATTGTTTCGCCACAAATAAACAAAGTCCGAGACAAATGATAGACATGATAAATAACACCTCTATTACTCCTCTTAAGATTGAATCTATGATCACTAACAAATGCAGGGACAAAACTAAGCAACAAACATGGAGACCTTTATCGACACCATTCATTAAGCTAAACGTCGACGCATCTTCTTCCACAAGCACAGAACCAACCGGCATAGGATGTATCATTCGAGACAAAGACTCTTCTTTTATTATAGCAGCGGCTGACTCAGTTCGATGTTAGAAAGCGGAAGAATGTGAAAGTATCGCCATCCTCTTCAGTGTTAGATGGGCCATAGAGTTGAACATCACCCACGCTCATGTCGAAAGTGATAACCGAGCTCTAATACTTTTCATCAACGGTCAAAGAGTTGGCCTTCACTGGCAATCCAAAAAGATTATGCAACAAGTGAAAGAACTCAAAGACAAATTTGCCAGCACTATATTCACCTTTGTTCCTAGAGAATGCAATGCTCAGGCAGACGCGCTTGCAAAATGGGGCAGAAGAAATGGTCATAGAAATGTCTGGAATGTTGTACCTTCTTTTATTCCTGCTTTATACTAAAGACTTTGTACTTGCTTGTTTTGTTAATGTTATTTCCCTTCATAAAAAAAAGTAAAGCCAAAAAATGAAAGAATGCTTGAACAAAATTCAGAATTTGAACACACTAGAAGGAAGGTAAGTCAAATGGTGAATTTGAGGAATCTAGAAAGGAAAAAGAAAATGATGTCAAGAAATGCTTGAACAACAACTCGCTGTTCTAGTATATACGAACGTCGGGCTATAAAATTGGTTTGACTGCCTATAAACTCTTGGGGATGACCCACTGCAATTGTTGGTCTCACAAACTTACACTAAGATTACCCCCACTTCATGAACAAGAATTTCTTTTGGCTATAGGCACTAGCAATCCCCCAAAAATTTGTTTAGACTGTGCAACCGCTGAGCACATATATACAAACCTGTATATATGTACATAACTTTGAGCAAACCTTAGGCTGTGCACATATATACAAACCTGTATATATATTTAGGCTGTGCACATACATACAAACCTGTATAGAATGTACATAACTTTGAGCAAACCTTACTTGTGCAGCATATCTATTGACATATTTGCAGATGTTGCACAGGAGCGATTGAGCCAAGCCGAAAAAGTTGATGAATCCTTTTTTTAGGAAATAGAATTTGGCTAGAAAGTTGGGCCAATTTTCTCAAAGTTGGAAAAGTATATTTTAATCTAACTATATATTTTTTTCATGTTTCTAACTATTTTCAAATTGTTTTCTAGAATATATCTTTGGATTTAACCAAGGTTGGCCCAGACCTAAGGCAACAAAAGCAACTACTTTGGCCCTTGGGGCGGCAGGCTAATTAGGAGAACGAAATTATAAACAACAACAATTAGAATGAAACGAAATTATGTAAATCATTGCCTAAACAAAATCCTCCCAATAAATTTACAACCAACAATATGAACAAACTCAAGCCCAAACAGTCAAGTTAAGAAACATAAAATAATATATAACAATAAGAAAGAAAATAATGCTACTTATATTAATTCACTTGAGATGTTTAAATATATATTCACATAAATTACTCG
>BEHA01049886.1:223517-236038 GCA_002897215.1 Eschscholzia californica subsp. californica | reverse complement strand
AGACAGAGGAGGCAAATACTTTTGATAGAGGAAATTAGCTCTAGGGTAAGATCAATATGGATGGTGTAGTAAATAAATTACTCTTAAGAAGTTAATTTATACTAGTAGAAATTTATGTGGAGTTAGAGTCCAAGTGAAATTCGTCAACAAGAAATATTTCTAATTTCAATTCAACCACACGGTAAAATAGGTAGTTGGAATCCTTAGATGATTCTATTTCTCCTTAAGATTGCTAGCTACGAATTCCTTTATTGTTGGGATTCTAATTTATCAGCATGTGACAACAACTGCCCTAATCCTAATTACCAGGGACAATATTATAGGTGTCCATAACTTTAGTTATTTGGGGGCCCTCCTGTTAACTTATATACACAGAAAACTTTCTAAATTGGGTGGGGAGGTTTCCTTGCAAGGGGGGATTCTTTTAGGTCATTAGTTTCCTATGTGCATGTGCAATTAGATTGTGGGTTTATCATTTCTTAGAAACAGTAATATAGGAGAGGTGTACAATTAAATTGTAGCCTTATCCTCGATTTTCATAGATATGAACTAACTAGTGGATCCAGAAGATTCTACCTATCTTAAAAACAATCCTAAGAGGAGGATGCTTGAGGAAGAGAATTTAGTTCAGGGTCAAATCTGCAAGAATGCGTTAAAAAGGTCCTGACTTCGCATTAGTAAACTTGAGCTCGTACAAGCAGCCTACTAGTCTTCCTATACTTGCCAAAACTAGGTTGAATAGGGGCGGCACTAGGATTTTAGGTCCCGAGAGCAAACCTCTTACTTAAATAGTAAAATAAATTGTGAAGAAGTTTTTTTTTTTGTTGAGATAAAAGAAAAAACTAACAACAGGAGCCTAAGCGCAATATTGGTACAAAGAGACTGGAAGGTCAGATAGAGACAGCCACACCCAGGATCCCACATGCATACGACTCCATTTGGCTAATTGATCTGCTTTGTAGTTCCCTTCTCTGTGAATGTGAGTGTAGAGAACTTTGGAGAAATGTGCTTCTAGCTGATGTACTTTGTCTATGATTTTGCTTGTTTGCCAGGATATATCTGATGTCTCGTTGTTTAGACGTTGAACTATATTGCTGTTGTCACTTTCGATATGTATATACGGAATGTTCTTTTTCATGGACCACTGGAGAGCTTTAATGACCGCCCAACATTCACTTTCTTCAGCATTTTGTCCTCGAACATTGCATGCCATAGCCGCAAGGAAATTTGCTTGGTCATCATACATAATACAGCCAATCCCTACTAATTCCTGTTCAGTTAAAAAAGAGGCATCCACATTAATTTTAATATAAGGCGGTGTTGGTGGCGACCATGGTATAGTTCTATCAATCTTCCTGTTTATGTTGTGGATATTTGGCACATAAGAAGAACACTTGATCTGATCAATGATTTCCATGGGTACTATCTGAGTGTTGGAGAAGCATTTATCACATCTTGCTTTCCATATCTGCCAAAGAGTGTGAGCAAAAAGACCGCTAATTTGTTCATCAAGTGCTTTCCAGGATATAATCCAGTCCAGAAGGTTAGTAATCTTGATAGAAATGATATTAAAATGGAACCAAATCACCTGTGCCAAGTCGCAGTGTAAAAGGATATGAATCATTGTTTCGGTTTCCTGAAAAAATTCACAGTTAAATTTATTGCCCACGTACTTACCAATTTTCTCTCTTCCCGGTAGGCTGTTAGTACAACATTTCCAGAGGAATAGTTTGATTTTAGGCTGTATATGCAGATCCCATATGAAGGCCCATTCCTTTTGTTCAATAGGATAGTGTTCGGTACGAAGATAGTAGTACATTGATTTAATAGAGTATTTACCTGATTTTGTAAGTGACCATCTGGGTATATCCTCCGTCTGTTCCTGTAAATTAATGCTCAAAATAGAATTGCAGATATCACTGGTAAAACATTGAGTTAAAATCGTCAAGTTCCACGTATTATTACTAATCAGCTGAGAAACTACAGTGAGAGTGCTATTAGTGGGATTATTAATGGGAGGTGGGTGATTAGGGATCCAGTAATCATGCGAGATACTAATATTCGTACCTTTGTTAATATCCCAAAAGGTTAGTTTGGTCACTTTATCAATCTGTTTGGAGAGGGATTTCCAAAGCCACGAGTGGTGATTTTTTGCAGTTTTAGGTTTATGCTCCTTGGTGAAGTACTTTGCTTTGAGAATCTCAGCCCACGGGGAGCCAGGATCTTTAAGAAGACACCAAACCAGTTTACTGAGAAAGGCTTGGTTGTCCAGGTACGGGAAACGAAAACCTAGACCTCCAAGCTTTTTAGGGAGACAGATAGCCGACCAGTTAATCGTATGAATGGAACGGGTTTTTCCCCACCAGAAAGCTCTTTGAAGAACTTCGATGCGATTGCTTATACCTTTTGGGATGGCAAAGCATTGCATTTGGTATCGGGGAACGGCCGCTGCTATTGTGTTGATAACAACAGAGCGGCCAGCTGGAGAGAGGAGAGAAGATTGCCATTTAGAAAGTTTATTCTGGATTTGAGTAGTAAGGGACGAAAAAAATTTTCTTTTATTTGCACCAATGAAAAGATGAGTGCCAAGATACTTGTCGAGATTTGAGGATTGATGCACTTTAAAGTTACGAATAATCATACGTTTGAATTTCGGGTGGGTGTTTTTTGAAAAGAAGATCGTAGACTTATTGAAGTTAATCATCTGCCCAGACGCCTGACAAAAAATATCAAGAATGCTCTGAAGCGAGGAGATATTGACCAGAGAATTATGCCCAAAGATAATACAATCGTCCGCAAAGAGAAGATGCTTGAGGTTGATGTTGGTGCCTGGGATAGGAAAGCCCTGAAAAGGCATGTTCAGCCTATTGGTTTCCAGAAGGCGACTCAAGCCTTCCATGGCAAGGGTAAACAAGAATGGAGAGAGGGGATCCCCTTGCCTAATCCCTCTACTGACATTAAAGGTAGGACCCGGACGACCATTAATAAGGACAGCCATGGTCGAAGTCGAGAGACAAGTGTGAATAAGACTGATCCACTTAGGGTCAAAGCCCATTCGCCTCATAATAGTAGTAAGGAAAGTCCACTCAACACGGTCGAAAGCTTTAGACATATCAAGTTTGAGAGCAAAGAAACTTTTCGAGCCCTTGCAAAGTTTGAAAGAGTGAACCACTTCTTGACTAATGAAAATGTTGTCTGTGATCTGTCTTCCTGGAACATAAGCCGCTTGAAACAGGGAAATGATATTAGGAAGAACCAGTTTGAGGCGGTTAGCCAGAATCTTAGTAATGATTTTATAGGTGGTGTTCAGAAGACTAATAGGACGATAGTCAGCCGTCGATTGAGGTGTTTTGGTTTTGGGAATAAGGCAGATGTGAGTGTGATTGACTTGCTCAGGCAGGTGATTATGAAGAAAAAACTCAGAGACTAGCATGATGATATCTGGTTTGACAGTATTCCAGTTAGACTGGTAAAAAAACGGAGGGAAACCACTCAGGGCCTGGAGCTGAATCAGATTTAAGAGACTTGACGGAGTTATAAATTTCCGTCTCAGTAGGAACACAAGTGAGGACAAAATTTTGGTTATCAGTAATCTGATCCGTAAAAAGATCAAAAAGCTCATTAGAGAAACTAGGGTCAACAGTAGTGGAGATGTTACGCAGATTGGCAGAGAAGATGTTGGCAATATCAGAAGCCTCCTGGATCCAACAATCATTGTTATCCTTGATGGCCAAAATACGGTTCTTTCGATTGCGATTAATGGCTTTAGCATGGAAGAACTTAGTGTTTTGGTCACCTAGCTGGATTTGATCGTTTCTGGATTTCTCTTTCCAAAGACTGTCCAGCTGGATATACACTTCCTCTAGTTTGTTATTTAAATCATGATAGGTCTCAAAGCTATCTGTGTTTTGGATGGCCTCGGTTAAATTGCGAATCCGGTAGTCGAGGTGACCAAATACTTGTTTGTTCCATCTGGCCAGATTAATAGCGAGATGATTCAGTTTGGGCTGGATAGAGTTGGTGTTGGAAGACCAGTGGTCTGTAGTGGCCAAAAATCGTCTTAGGCCCACTTTGGCTAAACGCCGCCTAGGCCCAGTATTCTTTGCACTTGAGACCAACTCGCCTACTAGTTGGACACTCTCCAACGTGTTACTCGACCCACTAGAGGTCCAACTGGCTCTGAGCCCTTGCAAATGTCCATCTAGACGAACAATAACCCATCAAAAGTTACAATGCTCCAAGCACCCCTCGTCCGATCGAGTTACTCCAGGTGAGAGATCGACGGCCAAGAACGAGTCTCCCTTAGGGTTTGAGGTCACCCTCGACCCCAATTATCTCGGATCTAACAGACTCCACGAGTCCATCAGTCGCCTATAAATAGAAGGAGACTCAGACTCCAAAGACATCGAATATCGACTAGAAAACTACTGAACACTCTTCTCTCTCTTATCTTTAGTATCTCCAGTGCTCTAGACGACGATAATCGACCTTCGAATTCCAGAAGACTTGAAGGGTAATCTTCTAGGGGATCACTCTAGACGACGATATTACATCTTCAAGCTCCATCACCCTCGAAGTCCTTCTGAAGTCCTTTCGAGACGACCTCTCGACCTGCTCCAGGAGATCAATCTGACCAACTATCCCATAGAGTCGAAGCTCCGGCCACTCTACGAGTCTAGCCACCCTCCGACGATACAACACGGTGACACCCTCAGCATTCAATCGTTTAAATACTTATCTTTTATAGTTTGCTGACTTGACCGTCGGAGTGTCCTTGGCAAGACACCATCCCGGTGTCCCCAAGACTTCACGGTTTTACTTGTTTTTGTCTGTCTACAGGTCCAACCGGAACTTCGTCCGTCTCGAGGTCTAAAGCCCAAGTTGTCGGTGGCCCACCAATCGACGATCTATTAATTGTGTGATTTTCTACCGTCCACATGGTCCTGAATGAAATCCCCACATTGGGGGTGAGACATCCACGTCCTGATAAATTTGAACGGTCTATTGCCCAGATTAGAGGTGGCATGGGTAGTCAATAAAATCGGGCTTTTGTCAGACCCCACTCCGGACAAATGGGTGACAAGGGATGAGGGAAAGTCCACCAGCCAATTATGGTTCATAAGGGCCCGGTCCAACCTCTCCTTAATGAGCGTGCCCTTAAACTGTCTATTGGTCCACGTAAAGGTCGAGCCTCTATAACCCGCATCTCTGAGGCCCATATTGTTAATGGCCTGGTTAATCTGAGGGACATAAGTAGGGATCTCCTTTCTGCCTCCTTCCTTTTCCGAGGGATGTAGAATAGTATTGAAGTCCCCAATTACAACCCAAGGGATTGAAGGCTCAGTCTTGTGATGTCTAATGGTGTCCCAAGGTGCCATCCGGTTTTTACTATAAGGGCTCCCATAGAAGCCCGTTAAGGCAAAGCTAAGGCCCGTACTAAAGTGGGTGCACATAGTGTGAATCATATTGTCATCAACCCAAATAGTATTCATATCATAATCATTAGTGCAAAACAACGCAAACCCACCCGCTTTATTTTTGGGCTCAACCACAACTCGATTATAGTTATCATCCAGTCAGAGACTATTATGAAGTTGCTTGGAGGTGCTTTTAGTCTCCGAAAGAAAAATAAAATCAGGTCTGTTAGTTCTAATGAGCCCGAAAAGGTGTTTGCGGTTTAAGTATTGCCCACACCCTCTGATGTTCCAGGCCAGAATGGAAAGTTCAGGTTTCGGGAGATCCATAAGAGACTAAAGGCACCACAGGAAAGCAAAGAAAAAAGAAGGACAAAAACCGAAAGAAAGAAAGCAAGAGAGAAGAGAATAATACAACCACAAAATTATATAAACACTACTAAAGAGAAATACAATACACTAAAGGCAACCACAAAAAATACCCTAATCTGAGGGCACCACCGCAGCAGGAAGCCAACTAAACTGGTACTAATTACCAAAGGCCCAAAAGGGATTCAACTGAAACTCGTGGTGCAACCACAAAGTCAGATGAATTAACACCAGGCTAAAGGTTCCAAACAGAACCACCGGCCAAGAACTTTGGCGACTAGTACCAGAACAAAATAAGCCAACAGGCCACCAACCTAACCACAAGCACTAACCACAAAGAAAGAAGAAACCAGACAGATACAACCAACTAAAAAACAAGACAAATCACTAAAACTAAATAAACAAACAACAAGAAGAACTAAACTGACTGGTCTGGATGGATAACACCATCCCCTTCCTCCCCTTGCACTAGGATATTTAGGCTTCTGGACAACATCATCGACTCCTCTAGGAGAGACTGGGTTTCCTGGTTATCAGTAAACAGGGACTGGATATGGTTGTCATCTTTTGAGAATTCAGAAGAGTTGATGGAATGATGACTAGCCTGCTCTCGAGTTCGTTTTCCGGTGGGGTTGAACAGAAGATGGGGGGAGTAGGACGTCTAACTGGTGATGGGGGAGGGGCCAACAGAAATGGTTCAACAGGTTCAGGAGAAATGATAATGGTCTCATCCATGGGGTCATCCAAAGGATCTGAATCCGAGTTTTCATCATCACCTGAAAAGTAGTACTGAAGAGGAGTAGGACACCGATTCAAGGGGTGTTCGATGATACGGCAATGCTGGCAAATAGCCCCAGGGAACTTCTTGTAACTGATCTTAATCTCAGTGACAGTATCATTAAAAATAGGGTTAACCACGGCTAGAAGGGGTGAGCGAACATCATACAGGAAATGGACTCTAATAACAGGGTTATTAACAAACCCAAGATTACGAGGACGTATCTGGATGATCTTACCCATGCTTTCGAAAATCGCATCAAGGTCCTTCTAATTCTGTATAGCTTGAGGAATCTTGTACAAGGTACACCACATCGGTTCATAGTAAAGATCATCAGAAGGTTCGGAGAGAGGGAAATCAACTCGTTTCAAGACCAAAAGCATACCCCTCAGAACCCAAGGTCTCCCGAAATTGAGTGCATTGAGAAAAAATAGGCTCTTTGGTTTTATCAGGAAGGTATTGATGGGTCCATGAGTAAGAGCATAATCGCAGTCTCTGAAAAACTGAGATTGGGGATACAGAAGACTTTTGATGAAGTTGAGGGAAGCTTCAGGGTTGCACCATCGAGCTACAAACCCTTGAGAAATGGGTTGAAATTCTGGTTTGGTTGAGGGCTTGGTGAAACGGATGGATAGACGTCCACGAGAGGTTAGGGTTGATTGGGAAGCCATAGAAATGAAGAGGAGTAGAAGACAGGAAGTTAGGGTTAACTAGAATGAAGGAGTGGATTGAAGATGAAGTTTGGTTGTGTATAAGAAAGGATGGGAGAAGGACAAACTAAGAACCCCGACGATCAGAAAAAGCCAATTTAACATGATTGTGATGCATGCAAGGGGATTGGGGGAGGGTCACCACCAGAGCAGCCTACTCTCGGGTTCCGGTGGTGACTGACCACATTCTAGAGAGAGAGGGGAGAAGAGAAACGACAAAAGCGAAAAAAAGAAAACCCTAGACAGAAAGAGAAGACGAAAGACTTACAGGAGAGAGAACCAGAGAGAGAAAACAAAAGAGAGAGAAAGAAAGGGAAGTAAGTGATCTGTACCTTGATGGGATGACGGTTGAGTTTCCAACACACTTTCTGCTGTCTGCTTTTTAAATGCGAAATGAGTTATCCCCAATCATCTATTCGTCAGATCTCGGGAAAGATTAAAAGCTGATCTTCTATTCGATCTTCCCTCTCTCTTATCTCATCCCTATATCTCTACGTTAACTGCATGTCGAGGTGGATAAGCGTAGTAATGAACTGAAGAGATCGAGAATGTAATGATGGCTATTGATGGAATTAATGGCTGATGCTGATTCCCAAGAGCAAGTCAAGCACAGCTGGGTAGCACACTAGACGATTTTAGAAGGGTTAACGGGATGAAATTAATGGTAGCGTCGCCGCCTGAGATGGTTTAGGAAGATGAAAAGGAGAGAAGAACAAAAACCCTAGATGACGTCACTCGGGACACTCTCTCTCCTCAAAAAATCCTCCGATCCAAGCTCCGAGTTCAAATTGTGAAGAAGTTACTACAAAATCTATCTCCTTACATGGGGGTGATTCCTCCTGGGTTGTTAATTTCCTATCTTGGTGGCACCCTTGAATTGTGGGAGAAAATCATTTTCAAACTATTGTTATTATCTCTAATTCATATCACTCTCTCTCTTCATCTCTCCCTCTCTTCAGGGACGGATCCAGGATTTTCACTTAGGGGTGCGGATTTATATACCTAAATAGTTTTTTTTTTGCAAACACAATAATTAATAAAATACTTATATTCATAAATTATATTGATACATCAACGATTACAAACGCAATTGACCTTTACGAGAGTTCATATTTTGAAATGTTCGCATAATCGACTCATTGTCAATTTCACTAAAAATTTCTTTTTCAATAAAGACTACTAAACTATCATTTAGCCACGCATCACTCATCCTGTTTCTTAAGCGTGTTTTAACTAGCTTCATAGCTGAAAAAGCTCTTTCAACAGAGGCAGTTGCAACCGGCAAAGTCAGTGCTAAAGTGATTAGCAAATAAACTAGATGATATGCTTTATCCCTATTAGTTTCCACCAATGTTCTGGCAAGAGCTCGAATTCCATCTAAATTTGAGAAATCGTCATTGTGCCTCATATCGTAAATGTAATTATCAAGCTGAGAACTTAGTAGCATAGTGTCAAGACTACTGAAATCTGACGGATAAAATTCAACAAGACGCATCAACTTACTTTTGTCGAAAAGAGCAAAATCTCTAGATGGACTCAAACATGCCATACAACGGAGCAACTCCGTATTCTTCTTAGTGAAACGAGCATTTAATTCTTGAAGTTGCATATCAATAACGGTATTGAAAATCTCCACTTGATAGTGATACAAGTTTGTAATTTGTTGTGCATTCCTTCTGCTTCTCCCTTGAACTATGTACGAACCATTAAGATCAACAACTTCAATATTATGTTTTTCACAAAAAGTGCAAACATTCCAGACCAACGATGACCACTCATGTTCTCGTACGTATTGGATTCTAGATTTTGATGACTCAACAAAATCCATTGCAATCACAATATCTTGGTCTTTTCTTTGTAGTACTTGTGACAATTCATTTGTTATTCCCAACAAAAGCTTCATCAAATGTAAACAAAATACGAACTCAAAAGTTTGCATCTTGGATAACAAATCTATTGCTTCCCTTTTTTTATCCGCTTTAACAGAATGTGTAGCAATAACTTCAAGGACGTCCATCACAGAACTGAACATGAAAGGTTCTAACAAAGATGCCAAACTGTTATAGTGTGAACCCCAACGAGTAGCTCCAGATCGCCTAAGACTTGTTTCTTGATTTAAACCATTTCCAGTTATAAGGTCTCCGAGTTCATTTGCTTCTATTTTTTTTGTTTTTTGTATAATGTTAAGCATACTTTGTCGCTTGCACGATCCTCCAATAACATTAATCATTTGCCCGACTAAATGGAAAAGTAAGTTCATACTGACATGATTATCCGCTAGTGATACCAAACAAAGTTGCAGCTGATGAGCTAAGCAGTGGACATAATAAACACATGGATTTTGCTCTAAAATAAGGGCTTTTAGACCATTATACTCTCCTTGCATGTTACTAGCTCCGTCATATCCTTGGCCTCGCAAGCGAGAAATACATAAATCATATCTGCACAATAAAGAATCTAATGCCATTTTTAAACTTTTGTCACATGCTCAACCCCTAAAAACCTCTCAATAACACGCCCTTCGATGTTCACATAATAAATCACAATAGCCATTTGCTCCTTTATAGAAATATCTCGTGCTTCATCAATCAAAATAGAGAAGGGAGCATCACCGAGATCACTAATAATCCACTTAATTAGTGTCTACGAATTTCATCTCTATGGATTCATAATTTGAAATTGGTAATCTAAGCCCCAGATCAATTGGTAAAGATGATAAATTAAATTCGAGAGGACTTACCAATGTCGGAGTTGGTTCCGGTGTTGGAGTCGGCCCCGGTGTTGGAATAGAAAATAACGTTGGAGTCGAGTCCGGAACTTCCGGTGTTGAACTTGATGAACCCGAAGAAAATTTTCTTTTAAAATACCTTTTCATAATTATTAGTTGAACTTGAATACTTGATTAGATGAATAAGAAGAAGAAGTAGTAGTAGAGGAGAAGTGATTTTGGTGTGGTTTGAGATGAAGAAATGAGAGATATATATAGAGGTAGAACATTGTGTAGTTGGATAGATGAATTGAAGTTCATAGAGGTTTAGGGTAGATGAATTGAATTTTATAGGATTTATGATAGATGATTTGAAGTTTATAGGATTTAGGCTTTAGGATCGATGAATCGAAGTTTGTAGGGGTTTAAGATATTTGAATTGATTTTATATAGGTTAGTAGTTAAATTGATTGTATTTTAAAAAAATAAAATTAAATTGGGGGGAAGCTGGGTTAAAACCCGTGCCACACGGGTTCCCAACGCTAAGAGGCTTGCCATCTCTCCAATCAGGCCATTCTCCAACTCTATCATAACAACGCACGGTCATCTACATATACTTGAAAGCACAAGCACTTCAGAAATAAAATTTAAAATGTAGGTTTGGGTTTCGAACTCATGCCTTTCATGTCAAGTGCATTTGAATCCCATACTTTAACCATTACGTCAAAGTCTTCTTTATGTCATCTAAACACATCGTTATATACATATGCATATATACCTACATGTATAAAAAAAAATTATTACTATTATTACTATTTTTTTTCGGGAGGATCCAGGGGCGCTCGCACCCCCATGGATCCGCCCCTGCCTCTCTTCCATCGAGTTCTCATTCATTTATAAGAGGATAAACCCTCTTGGCACGTAGTTACTCCTACAAAGAGAAAGTCTAACCCATCATGCCCATTTTGTGTAACTTCCTATTGGCCCACGTATAATAGTTAAAAGATATCAAACAGTTTTGCATTACATGATATATTTACAATATAAAGTATAAAACAGTAGGTTGTAAAACTATAAAGAAATATTAAATATGATTAAGGGTGAGCAGAAATTATGAATCAGCCAAATGAAACCGAACCCAACAAAACCCAATGTTTTCTTGTCGAAATAAACTTAAATTTTGATTTTACTTCGACTCAATCTAAATCAACCGTTTTCATGCCATAAACTATTATGAAATAACATTTTGTTGGTTTACATTACGGTTTTAAAATGTCGCAACGAGGTTCTGTTCAATTATATTATTGTTTCGAATTGGTCGAATCGGCAATCTAAACTAAGATAAATAGACTTAATCAGTTTAAAGTCTGATTAGTTTGGCTTAAGACATTAAAAAAATATTTGGAAAATAGACATTTTTGTGTTTCAAGATCAATAATGTCTCTTTCTATAAAACTCTCTTATTTCCTCTATCTCACTCTACCTAACTTCAAATGAAACTAAAACGGTTTAACATCTATCAACATGCTTACAAGATAAACAAAATTACTAAAATCGAATCTTTTGTCCTAGTGAACCAAACAGTGGTAAGTGGAAAAATGGAAACTATCTTTTTTTCTTTCGGCTACCGAACGAATGAAAATATGGAAATATTAACGGAGAAAATGATTCCGAGAGTAAATATTTCTCAAAGTAAATGTTTCTCTATTTTTTTTTTCTTTTCCCCCAATTACTATCAAACACTATTTTTAATTGTGTTCTAGAGTATATCTTTGGATGAAAACCACCCTCGGGCCTGACATAAAATAACAAAAACAACTACTTTGGCCCTCCCGGCGGCAGGTTAATTAGGAGAACCGAATCTATAAACAACAAGAACAACTAGAATTAAATGAAATTATGCACATAATTGCATAAACAAAATCCTCCTAATAAATTTACAACCAACAATTATGAACAAACTCAAGCCCAAACAGTCAAGTTAAGAAACATATAATAATAATAATAATAAGAAAGAAAATAATGCTACATATATTCACTCGAGATGTTTAAATACATATTCAAATAATTGAGTGGTACAATTGAGTAGAATGGGACCTTCAACTTTTATATCAAGTTCTTGATTCTCATACGAATATTCATCTAATAACATCTTGAACTTTGAATATACCAAATACTTTATCGGAACTTCGTATCTCTTGCATTCTTCTCCAACGTAAACCGGTACAAAACCCTTGTGTGTTGTTGTAGTATTATTGTGATCTCTTGTTAACAATGACACATACTTGAAGTGACTCTTTTCTTTACTCAACTTTCTTTTTATTGAAGAGAAAATCTTCATCATCTTCATTATTAATTTGGTGACAAAAGAATGAGAGAGAGAGAAGGAGAGAGAAATCTTGGAAGCAAATAGTTTTGATAGAAGAAATTAGCTCTAGGGTAAGATCACTATGGATTGTGTGGTAAATAAATTTCTCTTAACAAGTTGATTTATATTAGTAGAAATTTATGTGGAGTTAGAGTCCAAGTGAAATTCTTCAACA